>JAHPZR010054700.1:0-10000 GCA_019787425.1 Platygyra sinensis | reverse complement strand
TAAATAAGCAATAAAAATAGATAGATAAATAAATAAATAAATAAATAAAAAGTAAAATGAATCAAAAAAAAAAAGTTAGAGCAAGTTTATTATAAACGCTTTGAAAAGAAGCCATGCATGTACGAGACTAGACTGATAAGTTAGGTGAGAAATCGTAGCAATGACTTTTATTCCTATGTATGCTAAGTAGGTCTGTAGTAGTTTGTTAATAATGTATTGTATCGTATGTTGATGTAAGTAAATGTTGTTATTGAATAAAAAAAAGTTTGCTGTGATTCCAGCAACAGCAACAGCTACAACAACAACAACAACAACAACAATAATAATAACAATAACAATAACAATGACGATGACGATGATGATGACGATGATGATGACGATGATGATGACGATGATGATGACGATGATGATGACGATGATGATGACGATGATGATGATGATGATAAAGGCGTGGTGGGATGAGTTGACAGTGAGCGGACAAAATTGGCCGAGTTAACTCTGTCGCAGCCCCAGGCTTGCTACGCGGCGTTCACTTGTGGATTAAAACATCGCTGGACGTACTTTCTAGGGACTCAGCCTGATTTAGAAGATCTACTAGCACCTCTGGAGCACACATGCGATAGCTGATTGTCCTCATACCGTCCATCACAAGGCACTATTGTACACAAGATGAACGGGAGCTACTGGAGCTACTGGCGCTGCCGGTGAGAATGGGTGGCATGGGCCTAACAAATCCAAGTCAAGCAGCAGCCTCAGAGTATGTAGCATTAGCTAACATCTCTGGATCATTAGCCCACAAATAAAATCACAGGTGCAAGAACCACCGGACGAAAATTAAATACACGCTGTGCAACGGGAGATGTGCCAAGTGAAGAATCAGTATCTGAAGAAAAAACTTGATCAGGCGAAGGGCTAGGTCAGATACGGCGCCAATTATTTTGAATCTCGACATTTTATTAGTCTCCTGCTTGTCGATTTCGAAAGTTCTCTTTCATAGTTGGCAGGGGTTTATCTTAAATTACCTTTAATAGCCAGAAATGCAATCATTTAGCTCTTTAAAGATTGAGGCCTACAATAGCCTCCTGTTAAATCCGTAAGCCTCCAGTTTCTTTACCGTCAGGGAATGGCTGAGAGAATTAGAGACCTTGCTCATATCTGTAGATAACACTGATATCAGTTGCTTACTATCAACGGCCTGTTTCCAATCCTCATATGCAAGTTTGTTTCACAGCTAGGTCTTTTCCACAGGCTGTCATTCTGTAGTACAGAGTTTCATCATAATGGCTTGTCACCTGATTGCTTAGCAGGAGTTCAAATATTTTATCGACAGGTACTTTTTCACTTGAACTAGAACTAGGCGAGTGCAAAAGAACTGATGAGTGCGCGTCATGACTTCTTTTACATGTTTCCAAAAGCCTCAAAGTTAAACAAGACAATTCGTCTGCACATCATATTTTCAACTCTGGTCTCCATGTTTGTCCCTTTCCTCTCGACTTCGAACGATTTTTGCGAGCTACAGCACAGCTTGTAATCAATATTAGCGAACGCACCAGTATGTCAACTGCGACTTACCGGTGCACAGTCAAAATTTTTTGTTAAAATATAATAACCCTCTACCCACGACCCCACCCGTCTGGTAAGTCACCATATAGGCCCTTTGCAGCTAGGGTCACGTGACCACAACTTTCCTGAAAATATTGTATGTTATGGGCTATAACTTAAAAAATGCCAGAAATGGAAAGAGCATATCGAAAATTCCAAAATAGCCAAGTTTGAGTCCCTGGCATTAAAGAGTAAGTAAATACGTCAGTTTGAATTTTTCGAAAATTCCAGCAACGTTTTCCAAACAAATCTTCACCTATTCGCTCCTCTCGAAGTGACTTTGGATTTCAGTGATCAGGGCGCTGAATACTCTAAAACTGTTTTATAGCAATTCACAAGGTTTACAGAGTAATCGTGGTTTTCATTCATTCCTAGGTAAAGATGAGTCAAGGATCTTCCATACACAGCCTCGGCCGCGGTATACATCAGATCGTTCCCGGTTTATTCTGGTGACAACATATTCCTCACTCCTGTAGGTCAAGTATAGACAAATTCCTACTAAGCCCTCCATCCCTTCAATAATTTAATTGTCATCTCCCAGATTCTGGGAGACAAGTGACCAGACCCAATTAGGGTCTCCCCTCGCTCGCTCCAGGTGGCGGTAAGATGACAGACCCTTTGAACGAGGTTGACTGTAATCAGGAGCTCTGCTTTTAGCCTTGGCTAAATCTAGATATTATCTTTCATAGTGAAGTGTTCTGTTTGATACCAAACGAATGATCATACTCCTGACAGACACACGACCGAGGAGGATAACAAGGGCGTATCCACTACCGATAAAAGTTATGTTCCGCGGCAAATGGAGCCTGCGCTCCTCCCCCAAAAGTATACTACCAGAACGGAGCCACAAGGGCTACAAGCTATCTTTTATCCTCGCTTTGGTTTCAAATTGAGGCTTCAGCCTCGACACAAAGTTTCTTTTTAAAAGCTGTTATCATGTCCATTGTAACATATGTCACCTCTGTCCAGTTTTTCGTTTCATTTAAGTCACCGATCATCCTCACGTGACACTCAAACTCAACGTTTTGTGTGAGACTGTTTTTTTTATTTGATTGCTGTAAAAAAAGCATCGATACATAACAATTTCAAGGTACAAACTAACAAATAATTGCTGCTTATTTGAAAGGCTTTCCAAAATAAAGATGGTGTTTTGACCTCTTTGGAATACCCTCTTTCCTTTTAGAAATATTTACGCTTTGTTTCTTTTGTGATGTACATTTCTGCATGGTGCCAAGTCAGTTGAAGTATACGGCTCTAATTTTTCTAGAGACACCCTGGTACCTTGATTCAGTAGTCTGCCGGTTTTAGTGGAATAATTTATGACGTCATTACCTTCTCATTTGTATAATACAAAAGCGTAAAAATCTCTAAAACGAACGAAGGTATAGGCTCGATTACCAGCCGCTGTTCGAGAAATGAGCCCGCGCTCCTCCCCCGAACGTTCTTCTCGGGGAGGGTAGACCAGACACGAGAGAGCGGCGGAAATCGAGCCTAACGAAGGTATTCCAAAAAGGAAAACGCTATATACTTCTCCACATGACATCAGAAACACTATAATAGACATTCTTGTGCTAATTTCAACTATCTTGTTCAGTTTTTAAGCACGTTGTAAGTGATCAAATAACAATCTCTATAGCGTTCAAAAACAGGATTACTGTACAGCTCACGTCGTTCTCTGTTCACCAGACTCCATTTTCCTGATTTTTCTAGCTCGTCAAACTTGGTACTGTAACCAAGCTCTTCTGGATCAAAGGAGTCCGCGCGAATAGTGAAAATAAACAGACCACCTTCAAAAGAAAAACCCAGCTAGATTAGAGTCCGCGCGAATAGTGAATATAAACAGACCACCTTCAAAAGAAAAACCCAGCTAGAGGGGGGTAAAGGGTTTATGCGTGACGCGTGATGAGTGCTAAAATTTGTACGTGACGCGTGAAAGTTACTTAAAAGGAACGTGATTCGTGAATACCTGAATGTACGTGACGCGTGATTTATCACCTGAGGTATGCGTGATTCGTGAATTATTTGTTTTAGGTCGTGAAAATTCATTTTCCTGAGGTTTCTCCAACAATAACTGATTCAAAACGACCATGAAATTCACGGCTGAAATTTCAGACACAGAAATAACTTTCCTGGATACATGCGTAAATAAGGGCAGATTTAAGAAGTAATCCATTCTCGACGTGCGCACGCACTTCAAACCGACAGAAACTTTCCATGTACATACTTCACCTCCTGTCACCCTCCAGGCGTCAGGAAAGGCATTTTCAAAGGCAAAGCCTTACTGAGAACCATTTAATCTTCAAAAGCCACATTTGAAGAAAACATTACACAGTTCAAACGCAGATGACGCGACAGAGGTTATCCAGATAACCTTTCAGAAAATACTCTCTCGGAAATTAAGTTTAGCGAAAGAAGGTCGGCTCTACAGAATAAACTGACAACAAACGCGCAAAACAATTTTGCCGTTTGTTACAGAATATCGCCCATCTGTGCCTAATCTTGAAAACATTCTTGTGAGAAAATGGCATTTAATAGAAAATCAGCCTCTACTAAGAGAGATCTATAAAAACCCTCCCCTGCTTTCATACAGAAAAGTGAGGTCTTTGGAAAACGTACTCGCTAGAGCAAAGCTTTGAAAGTCAAAGTTTTCTTATCTTAACCAATGGGAGTCTTGTTTGACGTTTGTTTGGCCTGTCAACCATTTCTGTCCTCAAATGTAGCTTTTGAAGGGTTGGTTTTCTGAAGTCTTAAGGCTTCTCCTTTGATAACGCCCTTCTGACTCGTGGAGGGTGGCAGGAGAGGGTTTTTATAGATCTCTCTTAGTAGAGGCTGATTTTCTATTAAATGCCATTTTCTCACAAGAATGTTTTCAAGATTAGGCACAGATGGGCGATATTCTGTAACAAACGGCAAAATTGTTTTGCGCGTTTGTTGTCAGTTTATTCTGTAGAGCCGACCTTCTTTCGCTAAACTTAATTTCCGAGAGAGTATTTTCTGAAAGGTTATCTGGATAACCTCTGTCGCGTCATCTGCGTTTGAACTGTGTAATGTTTTCTTCAAATGTGGCTTTTGAAGATTAAATGGTTCTCAGTAAGGCTTTGCCTTTGAAAATGCCTTTCCTGACGCCTGGAGGGTGACAGGAGGTGAAGTATGTACATGGAAAGTTTCTGTCGGTTTGAAGTGCGTGCGCACGTCGAGAATGGATTACTTCTTAAATCTGCCCTTATTTACGCATGTATCCAGGAAAGTTATTTCTGTGTCTGAAATTTCAGCCGTGAATTTCATGGTCGTTTTGAATCAGTTATTGTTGGAGAAACCTCAGGAAAATGAATTTTCACGACCTAAAACAAATAATTCACGAATCACGCATACCTCAGGTGATAAATCACGCGTCACGTACATTCAGGTATTCACGAATCACGTTCCTTTTAAGTAACTTTCACGCGTCACGTACAAATTTTAGCACTCATCACGCGTCACGCATAAACCCTTTACCCCCCTCTAGCTGGGTTTTTCTTTTGAAGGTGGTCTGTTTATATTCACTATTCGCGCGGACTCTAATCTAGCTGGGTTTTTCTTTTGAAGGTGGTCTGTTTATTTTCACTATTCGCGCGGACTCCTTTGATCCAGAAGAGCTTGGTTACAGTACCAAGTTTGACGAGCTAGAAAAATCAGGAAAATGGAGTCTGGTGAACAGAGAACGACGTGAGCTGTACAGTAATCCTGTTTTTGAACGCTATAGAGATTGTTATTTGATCACTTACAACGTGCTTAAAAACTGAACAAGATAGTTGAAATTAGCACAAGAATGTCTATTATAGTGTTTCTGATGTCATGTGGAGAAGTATATAGCGTTTTCCTTTTTGGAATACCTTCGTTAGGCTCGATTTCCGCCGCTCTCTCGTGTCTGGTCTACCCTCCCCGAGAAGAACGTTCGGGGGAGGAGCGCGGGCTCATTTCTCGAACAGCGGCTGGTAATCGAGCCTATACCTTCGTTCGTTTTAGAGATTTTTACGCTTTTGTATTATACAAATGAGAAGGTAATGACGTCATAAATTATTCCACTAAAACCGGCAGACTACTGAATCAAGGTACCAGGGTGTCTCTAGAAAAATTAGAGCCGTATACTTCAACTGACTTGGCACCATGCAGAAATGTACATCACAAAAGAAACAAAGCGTAAATATTTCTAAAAGGAAAGAGGGTATTCCAAAGAGGTCAAAACACCATCTTTATTTTGGAAAGCCTTTCAAATAAGCAGCAATTATTTGTTAGTTTGTACCTTGAAATTGTTATGTATCGATGCTTTTTTTACAGCAATCAAATAAAAAAAACAGTCTCACACAAAACGTTGAGTTTGAGTGTCACGTGAGGATGATCGGTGACTTAAATGAAACGAAAAACTGGACAGAGGTGACATATGTTACAATGGACATGATAACAGCTTTTAAAAAGAAACTTTGTGTCGAGGCTGAAGCCTCAATTTGAAACCAAAGCGAGGATAAAAGATAGCTTGTAGCCCTTGTGGCTCCGTTCTGGTAGTATACTTTTGGGGGAGGAGCGCAGGCTCCATTTGCCGCGGAACATAACTTTTATCGGTAGTGGATACGCCCTTGTTATCCTCCTCGGTCGTGTGTCTGTCAGGAGTATGATCATTCGTTTGGTATCAAACAGAACACTTCACTATGAAAGATAATATCTAGATTTAGCCAAGGCTAAAAGCAGAGCTCCTGATTACAGTCAACCTCGTTCAAAGGGTCTGTCATCTTACCGCCACCTGGAGCGAGCGAGGGGAGACCCTAATTGGGTCTGGTCACTTGTCTCCCAGAATCTGGGAGATGACAATTAAATTATTGAAGGGATGGAGGGCTTAGTAGGAATTTGTCTATACTTGACCTACAGGAGTGAGGAATATGTTGTCACCAGAATAAACCGGGAACGATCTGATGTATACCGCGGCCGAGGCTGTGTATGGAAGATCCTTGACTCATCTTTACCTAGGAATGAATGAAAACCACGATTACTCTGTAAACCTTGTGAATTGCTATAAAACAGTTTTAGAGTATTCAGCGCCCTGATCACTGAAATCCAAAGTCACTTCGAGAGGAGCGAATAGGTGAAGATTTGTTTGGAAAACGTTGCTGGAATTTTCGAAAAATTCAAACTGACGTATTTACTTACTCTTTAATGCCAGGGACTCAAACTTGGCTATTTTGGAATTTTCGATATGCTCTTTCCATTTCTGGCATTTTTTAAGTTATAGCCCATAACATACAATATTTTCAGGAAAGTTGTGGTCACGTGACCCTAGCTGCAAAGGGCCTATATGGTGACTTACCAGACGGGTGGGGTCGTGGGTAGAGGGTTATTATATTTTAACAAAAAATTTTGACTGTGCACCGGTAAGTCGCAGTTGACATACTGGTGCGTTCGCTAATATTGATTACAAGCTGTGCTGTAGCTCGCAAAAATCGTTCGAAGTCGAGAGGAAAGGGACAAACATGGAGACCAGAGTTGAAAATATGATGTGCAGACGAATTGTCTTGTTTAACTTTGAGGCTTTTGGAAACATGTAAAAGAAGTCATGACGCGCACTCATCAGTTCTTTTGCACTCGCCTAGTTCTAGTTCAAGTGAAAAAGTACCTGTCGATAAAATATTTGAACTCCTGCTAAGCAATCAGGTGACAAGCCATTATGATGAAACTCTGTACTACAGAATGACAGCCTGTGGAAAAGACCTAGCTGTGAAACAAACTTGCATATGAGGATTGGAAACAGGCCGTTGATAGTAAGCAACTGATATCAGTGTTATCTACAGATATGAGCAAGGTCTCTAATTCTCTCAGCCATTCCCTGACGGTAAAGAAACTGGAGGCTTACGGATTTAACAGGAGGCTATTGTAGGCCTCAATCTTTAAAGAGCTAAATGATTGCATTTCTGGCTATTAAAGGTAATTTAAGATAAACCCCTGCCAACTATGAAAGAGAACTTTCGAAATCGACAAGCAGGAGACTAATAAAATGTCGAGATTCAAAATAATTGGCGCCGTATCTGACCTAGCCCTTCGCCTGATCAAGTTTTTTCTTCAGATACTGATTCTTCACTTGGCACATCTCCCGTTGCACAGCGTGTATTTAATTTTCGTCCGGTGGTTCTTGCACCTGTGATTTTATTTGTGGGCTAATGATCCAGAGATGTTAGCTAATGCTACATACTCTGAGGCTGCTGCTTGACTTGGATTTGTTAGGCCCATGCCACCCATTCTCACCGGCAGCGCCAGTAGCTCCAGTAGCTCCCGTTCATCTTGTGTACAATAGTGCCTTGTGATGGACGGTATGAGGACAATCAGCTATCGCATGTGTGCTCCAGAGGTGCTAGTAGATCTTCTAAATCAGGCTGAGTCCCTAGAAAGTACGTCCAGCGATGTTTTAATCCACAAGTGAACGCCGCGTAGCAAGCCTGGGGCTGCGACAGAGTTAACTCGGCCAATTTTGTCCGCTCACTGTCAACTCATCCCACCACGCCTTTATCATCATCATCATCATCGTCATCATCATCGTCATCATCATCGTCATCATCATCGTCATCATCATCGTCATCATCATCGTCATCATCATCGTCATCGTCATTGTTATTGTTATTGTTATTATTATTGTTGTTGTTGTTGTTGTTGTTGTAGCTGTTGCTGTTGCTGGAATCACAGCAAACTTTTTTTTATTCAATAACAACATTTACTTACATCAACATACGATACAATACATTATTAACAAACTACTACAGACCTACTTAGCATACATAGGAATAAAAGTCATTGCTACGATTTCTCACCTAACTTATCAGTCTAGTCTCGTACATGCATGGCTTCTTTTCAAAGCGTTTATAATAAACTTGCTCTAACTTTTTTTTTTTGATTCATTTTACTTTTTATTTATTTATTTATTTATTTATCTATCTATTTTTATTGCTTATTTACTTATTTCTGTTTCTGAGGTTTAGGAATCAAAAAGGTACTAAAGAAGATAGAAAGATAGGACATTTTTCTATTTTTGGGAGTACTTCCTTTATTTTGCAGGACCATATGTAATACATGGCAACAAGGAAGTAAAGGTATTGCTTTGTGTTGGATAGGGTGTCCGACCTCAGGCCAATTATTATATCGGGAGTGAAACTTTCGGATTTTCGTTTTATTTGGTTCTCGGCCAACCATTTCATAAAGCCCTACCCAAAACAGGACGTCTCCCTACACAACCAAAATAAATGAAGAAGAGATTCTTTCTTTGTTCTGCAAAAGGTACAAATATAATTTTCTCTAATACCTATTTTATTTAGAAAATCAATTGTGGCTAAACGCCTGAGAAGTAGTTTAAAAATTGAAAAATAATTAATGCAGTAGTTTTAGTGCTGTAGAAAGGTGGTTTGTAAGCCATCTCCGGGCCAATCGATTGTCTTGGAGCACTGAAGACTGCAGTCGGCTGTCCATTTTTCTTGGCTTTTTGTAGGGCTACTCTGTTTAGCGCTGACTAGCTTTTTGTATGCCAATCTATTGGATTTAGGAGCTTTTATGAAGTTTTCTACAAAAGTGCTGAAATTTCTGTTTGTTTCATTTTGGTTTTCTATGATATTCCTTAACAGTTTTATGCACGATACGAAACCGTGATAAACAAGAAAATTTGTTTTGACGTCGAAGCGTTCCTTGAGTTCAGTGAAGGATAGGAAATTGCCTACGTCTTTCATTAAATGTTTGACGTTTCAGTTGTTTTCCTTTGGAAGACCATGATTTGTAGTAAATTTTAGGTTTGTTTCCAATTCTCGCAAGTGAATTTTGCCAAAGAGGTAAAGAGAGCAAATGTTCGGTGGAAGTTATGTTACCGTTATAGCTGATTTCTGACCAGATTTTTAGAATTTCTGATGTAAAGGCGTCCGATGTATGTATAAACCTTGCCAAATCATTTTGTTGAGGTTACCTTTAAAGATAACATACATCTCCGCCGGATCGTGTATTTCAGAATCAAAGAGTAATGGCCATTTACCATGATTAACATTGTACAAATATTTTTTGACCCATGTTGATTTGAGCGCTTTATTAAAAGACTTAATGTCAATCATCCTTAAACCTCCACTTTTAAAATCACTGATCATAACATCTCGCTTAATTTTGTCCTCTCTTCCACTCCAGAGAAAGTGTAGAACAGGTTGTTGATCTCATCCCGGGGGGGGGGGGGGGGGGTACTCCCTATAATGGCCTATACGGGGAGGCTCCGCCCGAAAGGGGTACCTTTTTGAGGCTTCAGGTATATGAAAGGGTGGGGATTTCACAAGCTGAAGAATATAAAAGGGTAGGGAAATCGGTCATTTAGGTATTTAAAAGGGCTTTTAATTGTAACACTTCAAATAGA
>JAHPZR010054698.1:0-13918 GCA_019787425.1 Platygyra sinensis | reverse complement strand
TCGGTCGCCTAGTCATCTACATGTACCTGTTTCGCCGATATATAACTTTTTGCAGAGAGTGCAAGTTATACAGTAGATGACATTGGCTGAGGTACGGGTAAAATGATCAGTGATTTTAATAGATCGCTTGGGCCCCGAGAATTTCTCAACGTTACAAATGAAAGGACATGTTTTGCATCGTGCACGTGCAATTTTAAAAGTACCGGGTTTTTCACTCGTTGGAAAGAACTTCTGACTAAAAAGTTACCTATGTTTTTGTCGCGTTTAAATGAAATTTAATGGCGGTTGCGAAAAGATTCTACCAGTATCGGGATCATTTTGAAGCAATTTAAAGTTTTTGAGAATGATGGATTTTACTGCGTGGTTGTGAGGGTGAAATGTGAGAGTGAATGGAATTCTATTATTATTCTCCTTTTGAGACGTTTGTAGTGCTGCCTGCCGATCGATTTGTTGGGCGCGATGATGGCCTGCCTGAACAACAGAGGCAGGATAGCCACGTTTGTCGAAAAACTCGCACATTTCCTCTGATTTTAAGGAAAAATCAGAGTCCTCACTACTACTACGTATTGATCATTGTTTTCCAACAATAAATTTATTTTCTTGACGGAGTACGCGTCAGTTCGCGGAATTGATTTGAAAAGATGAATGAATAGATAAGCGTGCGCATCACCGGATGTGAAGTAACGACTTCCCCTTGAATTTAGATTTTTTCTTTCTTTAGAACCGTTTAGCCATATAATAAACAACTTAATTACCTCGACCTTTCGGTCGTTACGGGAAAATCTCAAACCTCGGCCTAACGTATTGACCACGCTATCGCTCGGTCAACACGGCAAGGCCTTAGTTTGAGATTTTCCCGTAACGACCTCACTCTCCGTTATTTAGTAGTTAGTAATCATACGGTTTTTCTCGTTCAATTTGAAATTAATTTGCACTAGTGTGTTTTCAAAAAGCTGAAATTGCACTCGTCGAAGCCGCTCGTGCAATTTCAGCTTTTTGAAAAACTCACGAGTGCAATTTAATACCAAATTAAACCTATACTACTCGAAGCATTTAACAAACCACATATAGCGGGGAGGAGGTTCAGAATGGATCTCGAGGTAGTGGTGTACTGTTGTTCCATTTTGAAAAAAGTTCCGCAATTTTAGGAAATATTCCTTTTCATAAGGGAAATAAATGTGCTTGTGAAAGCAATTCGAGGCAAAACTTTTCACAACTACTTATACCAATCGAGTTGTACATGTCTCTACAGCTTTTTCCTACATGGTTTCGTTTTTGATGTTGAACCTAATCTATATTCCTGGTCATGTTCTTATAGTAAGCAGCCGTTGCTATGGCCGTTGCTTCGTAAACAAAACTTACACTACTGTGTACTTTCCTTAAAATTTCACAGTCGTCTAGAGGAAAATTCGGCAAGATGGTTTCAAAATGTTTTTGTTAAGTGGTCAAGGGTCTTAGATCTTGTATTTCTAAGAAATTGAGTGAACATAAACATCACAATATTTTAGGGTATCACACCACCTTAACAAGGTTTTGTCTCCGAAGGATAGAAGGATTACTGATTAACTTATGGGAATCTAATTGTTCAATATAATCACTTTGATCAATTTCTCACTTTCTCAAACTAGAACAACACGGCAGGAAATACACGAATAATCAATCAAGCTCATAGCTTTTTATCCGCACACAACGAATTTAGGATAGATGTATATACATTTTCATAGCTCGGAGTATACGACAAGGCTACATTCCCGTTGATCAGACCCCGGTTGTTCAAAGGCTGGATAACACCATCCAGCGAATAGATCACTAACCAGCGGATAAGTGTTGAAAAAACAAACCACGCTATCCACTGGATAGAGATTTATCCGCTGGATAGCGTTATCCACTTTTCGAACAACCTGTCTACTCAAAAACTAATTAATACTGCCGGTAAAGAGACATGTTAACTCTTGTCAGCTTTACCCGCTAGAGACTTTTTGACACATGAAGGTGACACAAAAACACAACTGTCAGACAGTTGGGATGGATACGATGGTTGGTAAAACTGATAAAAAAAATGTAATGCCCATTTTAACGTTAACTAACCTGAACAGAGCCATAGTATGTAGATCCTTTCCTCCTTTTAAAATCTCCTGGCTTCATCAGTCGGGTTTCGTTGTTAAGCTCACAAATGCGTCGTTGTTCGTTGTTGCCATAGGGATGAACATTAACCGACTTGCAGCCGTTTTTTCCGATGCATTTAAGCCGACATTCGAACTCTTCAACATCAAAACTCGTTTTCATGACGTGACCAACTAAGGCGTGGCCTAAGGTGAACGTTTTGTCACAGTCAAAACAAGAAAAAAAAAGGCATATAATACTTGTTAGTTTGCACAATTTACTTACCGACTTGAGTTTCGGAAACTCTTCCACAGAAGTCCGCATTTGCTTTTACAAATACAATACCGTTGATAATGTTAACTGCCACAATGGCAACCTGAATCAGGTACACACTAGCCATTAGTGAGATATACTGAATCCTTTCGAATCCTTCCTTTTCAAGGAGTCGCTGTGGTTGTTTCTTTACTTTAGTTTACATCAGTACTCAATAATTAATCGCCTGTGCACGACTAACTAATTATGTGTACACATCTTCAATTGAACAGGTGATGATAATATATTAAAGTTTAAACCACGAAATTCCCTCTTGATGTAGATTAATATTCTCACAGGAAATATTAATGGCAGAGTTTTGAAAAAAAGCTGGAAGAGCTTGTCGAAAATTTGTCGATCTGGATATCGACATGAATAGCTTGATTACGTATTAACCACATCAGGGAAGCCTTCAAATTAGACGTCATACATAATTTATAACTGTTTTTTAAGACAACGGTTTATCTGTTACGTAGAATTGTTAAATATGATTTCTTGTATAATTTCATTGGACATAATTTTTGAAAAATGTATGGTGCATATTTTTTTGTATGACAATTACGACAATAATTGCGAGATTTGTTCTAAAATAAGATCATCAACTTATCTTTCCACACGTACTTTTTTGGCAAATCCATTAGCCAATTTTTTTTTAATATCGGTTTATTTACAGACATTTTCCTGTCGCGTGTGAAAGTAAATAATGATTTTGATGTGTTTTTATTCGCATGGAAGGCCTTCCCTTATCGCCTTTCCTTATCGTCTAACAAAAAAACAAGGATTCGTGCATGTTGATTTACTGAAAACTTCGGTGGCAGAATTTATAACAGCAAGTAGGCCTTTCCTCAAATATCACGTTATATTGCCCAAATAAATTTCCGGGAATTCGCAAAAATATTTCTAAATTCACTTTTTTTTCTCTAAATGTCTCAAAATACTATGAAGAGTTCTTATTATTGTCGTATAAATGCACCGATTTCGAATCACTTTGTCCAAAAAATTTTAAAACTTTTATAGCAGTTGTAGAAGAAGAAATTCCAGGCACTTGGACGTTATGATTACCAGCGTCCGCCATTTTGAAAAATTGTCTCTTAAGCGCTCTAAGTGATGTGGAATATTAGGTTTCCGAGTGGGTAATCGCTGAAATGAATTGTTTATGGCATAGAGCTAAGTATTGTTTCAAGAAAAAAGCGTTTTAAAGCCAAAAAAACTTATGAATAATTCTAAAGTGTCTTATTATTTTATACGCATCTTGGAAACCTCTAAACATTTATGAAAGGCCGACCAGGCAGCAAGCGATTTATCGTTATTTTTCACGCAGATATTGGATGTGCATTTGTAATTCAAAAACTGCTTAGCACTTACGCTCTGTACGTATTGTTAAAAGTTTGATACAGGTCTTGCGTGATAAAGAATTCTACGAGCCGCAAGCTTAGAACTTACTCTACATTAAAAATAGGTCATCGACATTTTCCTGTTAGACACTCCCAGTGTCACTGGAAATGTTTGATAAAAACACGAAAATGGCTGATATCTTGTTTCAAAGCTTCTAGTGTGTGGCAATAATTTCGTAACCGACAGATTCTTCGAAAACAATTCAAACAAAATAATTTGAGCATTCAGAGAATTGCACAACAAGTTCTATTTAACAGCGCAGTTTAAGTTTTCAAAAAAGATTTCATTTTATTTAACACATAAAGAAGTCTAAGCCGTGTATTACACTATGATAAAACACGATGGTCATTTGAAAACACGAGCCGCAGGCGAGTGTTTTCTATATTTCTCGAGTGTTCTTAAATGACCGGAGTGTTTTATCACAGTGTAATACACGGCTTAGGCTTCTTCATTTGCTTTAAAATATAGATTTTACACTTTTTCTATGTTTATACTCTGATAAAACATAGGTTTTTGACCAATCAGAGCGCGCGCAGGGTCTTATCTATATTTTAATAAAATATAATGGCAAAACACAATTACCAAATGACTCAGCCATACAGCCTGAAATTAAATTTTTCATCTACTGTCTTGTTGTCTTAGCTTGGCAGGTGCTTTTCTCTATTTAATATAACTTCCTGTTTAATGAGCTTGTGTTCACTTTTCCGATACCTGATAATAACTTTGCCTATTAATTAGTTTGCTTTATTTACCTTCTCATCATCTTAACAATGGGAGGCGACTCCAAATCGAGCGGTCGCTCTCCGGGTCCGATCCCACTCAGTGGCTCCGAGACACTGCGAGGTGCTCCCAGGCAAGACACTTTACTCTCTTAAGACACTTGACTCTCCCTGGTGTATTAATGGATACCTGTGAATTTAGTGATAAGGAAAACCCCGCGATGGGCGTGGCGAACTAGCATCCCATCCAGGGGGAGTAGAGATTTCCCTGGCCGCTCTCTGCACGGGAAAATCGGAGATAACTGCCGGCCTGATGGGCCACTTGGCCTGTATTAAACTAAAAATTATTTCCGGGAAATTGAACCACTGGGAAGAGCCAGACAAGACTGCTTAAAATGCTCATTTGAATAATAAAAAAGGATTTGTTGACAGTTCTATGTGATATAAATACAAGTAAATGCTCAAGGTCATACATAATCTTCTAGAAGGTCATCAATCTTCTAGAAGGTAGACAATTGCAGTACATGTCTGACCGCTATGCTACTCGGACTAAAAGTGTGTCCCAGCTGATAACGATGGCCGGTGGTGGTCTTGAGCAACTGATTATGATTCACCCAGTATCTATGTGAAAAAAAATGTGTATTGACCATTCAACTCTTTAAAAATATCCATTGATTAAGTTCTTTGTATCAACCTCATGATTTTCTACATCCCTTATTATCTTTTGTCAGTCCTGTAGTTCCCAGTATTTCTTAAATGAATATAGTTCTAAGAACTGATGTACTTTGTGTAGCAGCTCCCATTATGCATAAAATTCAATTAATATTGTAACAAATTATTTACGAGAAAAAAAAACTTTTAAAAATAGCTAAAAAGTAAAGATAAAACCAAACGTTTTTTGGCCATTTTGAAAAATTTTTGGCCTTGTTTTGTAAATATTTTGTCTGATTCCCATGGCAAAGCCAAAAGTGTTTCAGAGGGAGATCGTTAAAACGGATGCTGCTCGCGCGGACGTGGAAGAAGGGGTTAAAAGGAGGAGAGGGCGGCGGTTCATTAAGTGGAGTTTTGGGAGGATGTGGGTAAATAACACCTCCTCTGTCCTTACAAAGTTCAGGCAAAAAAAACACTCTGCTTTCTACGTCCGTTATAGTTGTGCATACGTGATTGGGGAACAATGAAACAAGGCTTATAAACAGTCAAAAGGTTCTTCTTGGATCAACACTTTTGCTGAAGCCGAAAGGTGGTTAAATGCCCAGGAGATTCAGCGCTTGGATCTTGATAGTATCGAACGCCCTAACACAAAATGAGTGTTTGTAAAATTTTCCAACATTGCAGTAAAGGTGTGCTCGCCAGGCACGCTGTCAGCAACCTTGCTCACAGCCGCGCGATGGCGGCGTAGGACACTTTTAATGACAACTTATGTCTCTGGCGTTCCATAGCTGTGCACAGAGGAGCGCTGCCACACTGATGCACACGGTCACCGTAACCATGATGAACTGGATAAGTTAGAAAGTCATCTCAACAAGGAGTTGCCGCTGCCTGAGCCCCAGGAAAACGGTGAAATTCTACGGCATCTCAGAAAGAACCCTTCTGACAAGCTGAAGAACAAGATACCGATCGGAATTTATGAAGGGCACGCGCTTTTGATCAAGGATAACAAAATACCAAAACTTTATGCGTGTGTTAATTTCCAAGCACGTTCTGCAAACGGCTCTTAGGAATAAACCCCGCAAATCCTGTAGTTATTCCCCAGAGCCCCGTACTGAGGTCTATTGTTTAAGGCTGAATTTTAATACATCAAAATTTGTCCATTTACCAAAACGAGCTATATCATAACCTTTGTTTATTGTTTCACCATTATTTTTTTAACCGTGGGTATGCGCTTTGATATCCGTTGAAATGGATCTCTGTATTTTTTTATGAATATTGTGGAAGAGCTATTTTAGGTGAACCGTTTAAAGTGCACCTAACCCCAATATGTTTTTCGCTAAAATGAGTCCACTTGTTATTTGAAGCAGTTAGGTGAAAAAAAATTGAATTTGGTTAAATCCTAGATTTTCTATGCCCTTTCAAAGTCGCGCTTGAAGTGTTGCATGACCGCGTTTTAGGGAGTCTGGGAACGAAACACAATTGCGCCTCAGTCAGCTCTCTGTTATTTGCTCGAGAATATGGAAAACAAAACTATCGTTCTAATGTATTTTGGGACTAAAGCGTCCAAATTTTGTTTCAGAATCATTTCTTTTTCGTCACTGGAGTCAGAGTTGAGTATCGATTATGAAGACTCCGAAATCAACTTCGATCGAGCACGTACGACAACTGTGCTTACTGCTCAGTAAACCTTTAAGAGCAATTTAGAATATTTCAAGCGACGAAGGGGAAGAGTTCTTTAGGTATGGAAAGCTAGACACTAAGTGGAGGAGCAGGCAAACGAAAAGCAGTAAAGACAACTCAAGGACTGCGAGTAAATTGTACAGTATATCTTTCTTTAGATCTGGGATATTGCTGCAACAACCCTTAGCACTTCTAGAAGGCGTTTCAGCCCCCCTTTTTTTCGAATTTGTATTGCACCATCCTCAAGGAAAATGAGAGGACTTCCGATATCCAACATTCCTGGGTAGACGTCACAACAGCCGCTGGACCCATTCTCCTCAGACTCGGTCGCGAAACAAAAGAATAATTTGGTTTTATCAACTAGCTGAGTTGATAATGTGAATTGACCACCTTAAAGAGATTCGAAAGCTGACGTTTCGAGCGCTAGCTCTTCGTCGGAGTGAAGGCTCCGACTAAGGGCTAGCGCTCGAACGTCAGCTTTCGAATCTCTTTACGATGGCCAATTCACATTATCAGCTCAGTTGATAAAACCAAATTATCCTGAAAAATTTTGGAGTTAGGTATAGGTAGCGAACTCAACCCACCAAGCGGCTCCCGTCCAAGTCCAAGTCTGTTTGAATCACCATTTTGCCTTTTCCAACAACATAGAGCGCATCATAAGCAGCCGAGTCCACATCATTCTGTTTTCCCTCGATTCCATAAGCAATCAGTAAATGGCCAACACTTTGATGTATTAAAATTCAGCCTTAAACAATAGACCTCAGTACGGGGCTCTGGGGAATAACTACAGGATTTGCGGGGTTTATTCCTAAGAGCCGTTTGCAGAACGTGCTTGGAAATTAACACACGCATAAAGTTTTGGTATTTTGTTATCCTTGATCAAAAGCGCGTGCCCTTCATAAATTCCGATCGGTATCTTGTTCTTCAGCTTGTCAGAAGGGTTCTTTCTGAGATGCCGTAGAATTTCACCGTTTTCCTGGGGCTCAGGCAGCGGCAACTCCTTGTTGAGATGACTTTCTAACTTATCCAGTTCATCATGGTTACGGTGACCGTGTGCATCAGTGTGGCAGCGCTCCTCTGTGCACAGCTATGGAACGCCAGAGACATAAGTTGTCATTAAAAGTGTCCTACGCCGCCATCGCGCGGCTGTGAGCAAGGTTGCTGACAGCGTGCCTGGCGAGCACAACCTTTACTGCAATGTTGGAAAATTTTACAAACACTCATTTTGTGTTAGGGCGTTCGATACTATCAAGATCCAAGCGCTGAATCTCCTGGGCATTTAAACCACCTTTCGGCTTCAGCAAAAGTGTTGATCCAAGAAGAACCTTTTGACTGTTTATAAGCCTTGTTTCATTGTTCCCAATCACGTATGCACAACTATAACGGACGTAGAAAGCAGAGTGTTTTTTTTGCCTGAACTTTGTAAGGACAGAGGAGGTGTTATTTACCCACATCCTCCCAAAACTCCACTTAATGAACCGCCGCCCTCTCCTCCTTTTAACCCCTTCTTCCACGTCCGCGCGAGCAGCATCCGTTTTAACGATCTCCCTCTGAAACACTTTTGGCTTTGCCATGGGAATCAGACAAAATATTTACAAAACAAGGCCAAAAATTTTTCAAAATGGCCAAAAAACGTTTGGTTTTATCTTTACTTTTTAGCTATTTTTAAAAGTTTTTTTTTCTCGTAAATAATTTGTTACAATATTAATTGAATTTTATGCATAATGGGAGCTGCTACACAAAGTACATCAGTTCTTAGAACTATATTCATTTAAGAAATACTGGGAACTACAGGACTGACAAAAGATAATAAGGGATGTAGAAAATCATGAGGTTGATACAAAGAACTTAATCAATGGATATTTTTAAAGAGTTGAATGGTCAATACACATTTTTTTTCACATAGATACTGGGTGAATCATAATCAGTTGCTCAAGACCACCACCGGCCATCGTTATCAGCTGGGACACACTTTTAGTCCGAGTAGCATAGCGGTCAGACATGTACTGCAATTGTCTACCTTCTAGAAGATTGATGACCTTCTAGAAGATTATGTATGACCTTGAGCATTTACTTGTATTTATATCACATAGAACTGTCAACAAATCCTTTTTTATTATTCAAATGAGCATTTTAAGCAGTCTTGTCTGGCTCTTCCCAGTGGTTCAATTTCCCGGAAATAATTTTTAGTTTAATACAGGCCAAGTGGCCCATCAGGCCGGCAGTTATCTCCGATTTTCCCGTGCAGAGAGCGGCCAGGGAAATCTCTACTCCCCCTGGATGGGATGCTAGTTCGCCACGCCCATCGCGGGGTTTTCCTTATCACTAAATTCACAGGTATCCATTAATACACCAGGGAGAGTCAAGTGTCTTAAGAGAGTAAAGTGTCTTGCCTGGGAGCACCTCGCAGTGTCTCGGAGCCACTGAGTGGGATCGGACCCGGAGAGCGACCGCTCGATTTGGAGTCGCCTCCCATTGTTAAGATGATGAGAAGGTAAATAAAGCAAACTAATTAATAGGCAAAGTTATTATCAGGTATCGGAAAAGTGAACACAAGCTCATTAAACAGGAAGTTATATTAAATAGAGAAAAGCACCTGCCAAGCTAAGACAACAAGACAGTAGATGAAAAATTTAATTTCAGGCTGTATGGCTGAGTCATTTGGTAATTGTGTTTTGCCATTATATTTTATTAAAATATAGATAAGACCCTGCGCGCGCTCTGATTGGTCAAAAACCTATGTTTTATCAGAGTATAAACATAGAAAAAGTGTAAAATCTATATTTTAAAGCAAATGAAGAAGCCTAAGCCGTGTATTACACTGTGATAAAACACTCCGGTCATTTAAGAACACTCGAGAAATATAGAAAACACTCGCCTGCGGCTCGTGTTTTCAAATGACCATCGTGTTTTATCATAGTGTAATACACGGCTTAGACTTCTTTATGTGTTAAATAAAATGAAATCTTTTTTGAAAACTTAAACTGCGCTGTTAAATAGAACTTGTTGTGCAATTCTCTGAATGCTCAAATTATTTTGTTTGAATTGTTTTCGAAGAATCTGGTCGGTTACGAAATTATTGCCACACACTAGAAGCTTTGAAACAAGATATCAGCCATTTTCGTGTTTTTATCAAACATTTCCAGTGACACTGGAGTGTCTAACAGGAAAATGTCGATGACCTATTTTTAATGTAGAGTAAGTTCTAAGCTTGCGGCTCGTAGAATTCTTTATCACGCAAGACCTGTATCAAACTTTTAACAATACGTACAGAGCGTAAGTGCTAAGCAGTTTTTGAATTACAAATGCACATCCAATATCTGCGTGAAAAATAACGATAAATCGCTTGCTGCCTGGTCGGCCTTTCATAAATGTTTAGAGGTTTCCAAGATGCGTATAAAATAATAAGACACTTTAGAATTATTCATAAGTTTTTTTGGCTTTAAAACGCTTTTTTCTTGAAACAATACTTAGCTCTATGCCATAAACAATTCATTTCAGCGATTACCCACTCGGAAACCTAATATTCCACATCACTTAGAGCGCTTAAGAGACAATTTTTCAAAATGGCGGACGCTGGTAATCATAACGTCCAAGTGCCTGGAATTTCTTCTTCTACAACTGCTATAAAAGTTTTAAAATTTTTTTGGACAAAGTGATTCGAAATCGGTGCATTTATACGACAATAATAAGAACTCTTCATAGTATTTTGAGACATTTAGAGAAAAAAAAGTGAATTTAGAAATATTTTTGCGAATTCCCGGAAATTTATTTGGGCAATATAACGTGATATTTGAGGAAAGGCCTACTTGCTGTTATAAATTCTGCCACCGAAGTTTTCAGTAAATCAACATGCACGAATCCTTGTTTTTTTGTTAGACGATAAGGAAAGGCGATAAGGGAAGGCCTTCCATGCGAATAAAAACACATCAAATCATTATTTACTTTCACACGCGACAGGAAAATGTCTGTAAATAAACCGATATTAAAAAAAAATTGGCTAATGGATTTGCCAAAAAAGTACGTGTGGAAAGATAAGTTGATGATCTTATTTTAGAACAAATCTCGCAATTATTGTCGTAATTGTCATACAAAAAAATATGCACCATACATTTTTCAAAAATTATGTCCAATGAAATTATACAAGAAATCATATTTAACAATTCTACGTAACAGATAAACCGTTGTCTTAAAAAACAGTTATAAATTATGTATGACGTCTAATTTGAAGGCTTCCCTGATGTGGTTAATACGTAATCAAGCTATTCATGTCGATATCCAGATCGACAAATTTTCGACAAGCTCTTCCAGCTTTTTTTCAAAACTCTGCCATTAATATTTCCTGTGAGAATATTAATCTACATCAAGAGGGAATTTCGTGGTTTAAACTTTAATATATTATCATCACCTGTTCAATTGAAGATGTGTACACATAATTAGTTAGTCGTGCACAGGCGATTAATTATTGAGTACTGATGTAAACTAAAGTAAAGAAACAACCACAGCGACTCCTTGAAAAGGAAGGATTCGAAAGGATTCAGTATATCTCACTAATGGCTAGTGTGTACCTGATTCAGGTTGCCATTGTGGCAGTTAACATTATCAACGGTATTGTATTTGTAAAAGCAAATGCGGACTTCTGTGGAAGAGTTTCCGAAACTCAAGTCGGTAAGTAAATTGTGCAAACTAACAAGTATTATATGCCTTTTTTTTTCTTGTTTTGACTGTGACAAAACGTTCACCTTAGGCCACGCCTTAGTTGGTCACGTCATGAAAACGAGTTTTGATGTTGAAGAGTTCGAATGTCGGCTTAAATGCATCGGAAAAAACGGCTGCAAGTCGGTTAATGTTCATCCCTATGGCAACAACGAACAACGACGCATTTGTGAGCTTAACAACGAAACCCGACTGATGAAGCCAGGAGATTTTAAAAGGAGGAAAGGATCTACATACTATGGCTCTGTTCAGGTTAGTTAACGTTAAAATGGGCATTACATTTTTTTTATCAGTTTTACCAACCATCGTATCCATCCCAACTGTCTGACAGTTGTGTTTTTGTGTCACCTTCATGTGTCAAAAAGTCTCTAGCGGGTAAAGCTGACAAGAGTTAACATGTCTCTTTACCGGCAGTATTAATTAGTTTTTGAGTAGACAGGTTGTTCGAAAAGTGGATAACGCTATCCAGCGGATAAATCTCTATCCAGTGGATAGCGTGGTTTGTTTTTTCAACACTTATCCGCTGGTTAGTGATCTATTCGCTGGATGGTGTTATCCAGCCTTTGAACAACCGGGGTCTGATCAACGGGAATGTAGCCTTGTCGTATACTCCGAGCTATGAAAATGTATATACATCTATCCTAAATTCGTTGTGTGCGGATAAAAAGCTATGAGCTTGATTGATTATTCGTGTATTTCCTGCCGTGTTGTTCTAGTTTGAGAAAGTGAGAAATTGATCAAAGTGATTATATTGAACAATTAGATTCCCATAAGTTAATCAGTAATCCTTCTATCCTTCGGAGACAAAACCTTGTTAAGGTGGTGTGATACCCTAAAATATTGTGATGTTTATGTTCACTCAATTTCTTAGAAATACAAGATCTAAGACCCTTGACCACTTAACAAAAACATTTTGAAACCATCTTGCCGAATTTTCCTCTAGACGACTGTGAAATTTTAAGGAAAGTACACAGTAGTGTAAGTTTTGTTTACGAAGCAACGGCCATAGCAACGGCTGCTTACTATAAGAACATGACCAGGAATATAGATTAGGTTCAACATCAAAAACGAAACCATGTAGGAAAAAGCTGTAGAGACATGTACAACTCGATTGGTATAAGTAGTTGTGAAAAGTTTTGCCTCGAATTGCTTTCACAAGCACATTTATTTCCCTTATGAAAAGGATATTTCCTAAAATTGCGAACTTTTTTCAAAATGGAACAACCAGTACACCCACTACCTCGAGATCCATTCTGAACCTCCTCCCCCGCTATATGTGGTTTGTTAAATGCTTCGAGTAGTATAGGTTTAATTTGGTATTAAATTGCACTCGTGAGTTTTTCAAAAAGCTGAAATTGCACGAGCGGCTTCGACGAGTGCAATTTCAGCTTTTTGAAAAACACACTAGTGCAAATTAATTTCAAATTGAACGAGAAAAAACCGTATGATTACTAACTACTAAATAACGGAGAGTGAGGTCGTTACGGGAAAATCTCAAACTAAGGCCTTGCCGTGTTGACCGAGCGATAGCGTGGTCAATACGTTAGGCCGAGGTTTGAGATTTTCCCGTAACGACCGAAAGGTCGAGGTAATTAAGTTGTTTATTATATGGCTAAACGGTTCTAAAGAAAGAAAAAATCTAAATTCAAGGGAAGTCGTTACTTCACATCCGGTGATGCGCACGCTTATCTATTCATTCATCTTTTCAAATCAATTCCGCGAACTGACGCGTACTCCGTCAAGAAAATAAATTTATTTTTGGAAAACAATGATCAATACGTAGTAGTAGTGAGGACTCTGATTTTTCCTTAAAATCAGAGGAAATGTGCGAGTTTTTTCGACAAACGTGGCTATCCTGCCTCTGTTGTTCAAGCAGGCCATCATCGCGCCCAACAAATCGATCGGCAGTCAGCACTACAAACGTCTCAAAAGGAGAATAATAATAGAATTCCATTCACTCTCACATTTCACCCTCACAACCACGCAGTAAAATCCATCATTCTCAAAAACTTTAAATTGCTTCAAAATGATCCCGATACTGGTAGAATCTTTTTCGCAACCGCCATTAATTTCATTTAAACGCGACAAAAACATAGGTAACTTTTTTAGTCAGAAGTTCTTTCAAACGAGTGAAAAACCGGTACTTTTAAAATTGCACGTGCACGATGCAAAACATGTCCTTTCATTTGTAACGTTGAGAAATTCTCGGGGCCCAAGCGATCTATTAAAATCACTGATCATTTTACCGTACCTCAGCCAATGTCATCTACTGTATAACTTGCACTCTCTGCAAAAAGTTATATATCGGCGAAACAGGTACATGTAGATGACTAGGCGACCGA
>JAHPZR010054694.1:0-10747 GCA_019787425.1 Platygyra sinensis | reverse complement strand
ATGTGTTCACTGTTGTCTTTTTTCGTGCATTTGTCCCAGCAATTGTACAGTGTTATGTAATTTCAAAAAAAGACAAGGTAACTCAGATCTTGGTGAAATGTACCCCACTTGAAACTTTCATCTTTCTCTAGCACACCACTAACGTTTGATTTTCTGTTGGATTGATAACGGTGGTGCTCTAGTCGCTCAAAGTTGAACGGTATCGTGACTCAAAAATTCGATCGAGCCACCTTAATAAATGGCGTGGCGAATTCGCAGTTCTCAAACTCATTAATAATTCATAAGTTTGATAGCCAATAAAAAATTGCTAAATTCGTCACGTGCATGAGTTTTGATACCCATTGAAAACTTAGATGAAAACCACACGTGTTTGGGATATCGTATCCAAACCACACGTTGCTTTCATCTCATTCCTCATTGGATATCAAGATTCACGCATCAAAACAAAAGAAATTAAGCATAAGAACAGAATTTAAAAAAAATTAGCATCCTTGCGAACTTGCATTTTAATAAAATAATTTTAACAATAGAACTCATGAAATTGAAAATTAAAACTGTTTTAAATGCACATAGCGTCCGATACTAAATACTATTCCATAAGCAGTTTTCGGTGGATATCTCTTTACCTACGTTTTGCTCCAATTCAATGACAAATTTTCTTTGCCAACAATTTAGACTCAAGCATAACGATTTCCTTAATATGTAAGTCCAGCGCTTTGAAACCTAATGTAAATCGGGTAATATCTGAACGAACCTCCCGAAGGAATGGATATTTTTCTTTACCCGAGTAATTCGCTATTCGTTAAAATAGTTTACGCGTATTTGTTTTATACCTTGATGACGGGGAATACGACTTTCTTGACTTAATTCTCTTCTTCGTAAACCATTTTAGGTTCCTACACCGTGTCACTCCTTCCTCGCTCGTGGTTGGACGCTAATGAATCCTGTATATAAACGCGTCCTTTCGGAAAAGGGAAGATATTTAACACTGCATAATTTCTTATTTTTTCGTTTGCGAAAACATGTCACTGCATAATTTCCTATTGTTTCATTTGAGAAGCCATATCAAAAACTCGTGCTTCGTGTTTCATCAGGAGTCCCAAACACCTCGAAACGATAAAAGCACTCGGCCTGCGGCCTCGTGCTTTCATTACTTTCTCGGTGTTTGGAACCCCTGATGAAACACTCGCACTCGTTTTCGATATATTACATGGAAACTTGCAAAGACAATTAGACAATCTCGGGTTGAAAAATAACCAAAGCGAAAATCTCAAAATACAGTAGTTCTTATAACATAGTTTGTATGAATATTGTTCTCCTTTAATCTTCATCAGAACTGCTGGACAAGACGCGGAGTCTTTTCCACGGCCGCGATGTGGGCTCATGGTCATTTCCATCTTTGGCTCTGACAGCAAATAAGAACTCGCTCAGCTATTCATTGAGTTGAGTAGGAGGTATTGCTTTAACTTTTCTGAGCACTACCTTCCCGGGTCTTAGCAGGCTTACGTCTTTGTGGGTTTTTGTTCTCGTGTTTTTGTCTTTTTTTGCTCATTTATTAAGTGATCTATTTTTCCTCCAATGAGAGAAAATCTTGGAATTTCTTCTTCCTCTTTGTTATTAAAGAAAGCCGCAGCCTCGTTGCCTATCGTTAATGCCCATGATTGGACGAACACAGTCGTCCGCTTTTCTGATTGCATGGATTTGTATTTCGTCCGAATTTTATGAGGGAATTTTTTTCGGGTGTAAATCTCAGTATGTGTGAAATGAAAGCCAATATGCGGACGAACATTGACAGTTAGAAGTTGGAAATCTGATTTACATTCAAGGCATTCAAGTGTCGGCTGATGATTGTTTCGGTGGTGTGCAAACTTATTCCAGACAAGTAAACTTAAAGAATGACGACTTCGATAGCACGTATGAATTGAAAAAAAAAACTGAAAAAGTCTAGCTGTCGTCATATTTACGACACAGAAAAACGGCTTCGTTATTTTTAGGTTGGTAAGTTGTTTTAAGAGGCAGTCCCTCTAAAGGCGGTTCACTCGACTTCGAGACCAAGAAAACCTTTCCTTTATTTCCAGTAGTCACACACCTCTTCGGAACCTCTAATTTTAATTGCTCCCGGACTCATCCACCTCTATTGTTTTCAGGACTAGGGCCATTGTTTCTGTTGTTTATTTTATTGTTTTCTCGGCCAATCCTGTTAAACCTTAAAATTCTTTATTTTGGCAAACGAGTTTAATATGTGTGGAGAACGACTGACTCTATTGAAGATGCATTCCTTGAGTGTCGATCATTCTTCAAATTATGTGACGAGTCTCTTCAACAGTTAAAGGCTCGTACAAAATTAACGCCAGCCTCACCTTGCTGCAATACTTTCTTAGTTTACCCGGCTGCACCGATCACCAATCTTTCCGATAAACAGACGAAGGATTTGCGTCTTCTTATGTGATATGCAAAGCAGTGAAATTATGCTTGCAAAACACTGCAAAACACACAAGATTCTTCTGAATCTTGTGAAATTTATAATCCAGCTTGAAGTAGACATATAACTTGACGTGACCATGTTGCCCTCCCCCAGATATATACTCGTGTACAACGCTAGAAAGCCCGAAATATTGCTTGTAACATTTACTGACACCTCTCTTCTATTTGCACTATTTTTGTAATTGGTTGCAAAAATGTATCATTTGTATTATGTTTTTATCAATCAAACAAACAAAAAAGTAAACAAAAAAAAAGAAAAGAAAAGCAGGCGTTTTCAGATTCTTTCGGTTTGAAGAGCGCTTTCAAAAAGTTCCGTTTTCGTGACGGATTAGTGTAACCGAAGAAATAGAGCGGTATTTCCAGATTGCTCCGGCGTAGTATGGACGCTAAGTACCTAAACGTACATGACACGACGATAACGGCAACAAGAACATCATCGGAAAAAAAAAATGTTTAATGAGCAGAGCATTGGCTCTGCATGTGCGTTATAAGTCTTCAATAATTTCCTAGCCGTCTTCTGCAAGACATCACTGCAAGTGATCCAGTTATGCGTATTTTATGGCTAATTTTTCGTGTAGGTTTGGAATAAATTCAGGTAATGGACTTCAGAACCTTCGTGCGATGAAGCTTCCAAACAGCTTTGTCCTTCCAAAGTAATAAAAAATCCTTAGCGCTGGAGTATGTGAAATTGAGACTGAACTATTTGTAAAATGTGATATTGCTTTTTCGTTTACGCGTATTTACTTCTCAAAAGATTTTACTTCATTATGAAATACATATTGACACGTTTTCCTTGTGGTGTAACAATTGGCAAAGTGAAAGGAATCTTAACCTAAAATTTTAACGCGTAATTACTACTCTATAACAAAGCTTTCAATTTCAAGTTAATTCAATTCCATTCCGTAATAATACCATACAGTACTTACACATTTTTCTGGTTTGTATGATAGAAAAACATGGAACTGGTATACATACGACTGCTACATTTGGGGTAACCAGCGTGAATCTGCTGCACGCACCGTCTTTTGGACATGCTTAGACTCCAATCATCCTTCCATTTGTATCCATTGAACACTTTATACTTGCTCTTTTTTATCCACGCATTACTTAGTCCACCACCAAGAACAAGGAAGACTAACACTTTTAGAAGAACCATTTTGCTTGCAAAATATCTCTGCTTATAGAATCGTCGTTCAGTTAGTACTTCTAAGATGTCAATGAAATGTTTGAAAAATAATCATGATGAAGCAAATATGGAAATTTTTCTCAATTTGCCCAGCTGTTGCAAAATACGTCGTAAGCTTACTGCCGGACATCTCGCAAAAAAAATATATCCGGTGGGCACCTTCGTAGCTTGGTTGAACGGGTTTTATTCTTTCTTATTCTATTGGTTAAAACGCATTTTCAAAATGACTTATTTGGTTAACGGTGTTCCCAATTGAACGGCTCCTTTCCACCCATTTCTTCTAACGCTTGATCAATATTAAGAATTCCTTTGTGGTCTTCTATTTGAATTTAGAAAACAGTCCTAAGAAAGCATGCGCGCTGATTGGGTAAAAATCGTGTTTGTATAACTCGATGGAGACACAAAACTAGCGCGCGCTTGTTGACGTAGTGATGGCGCAAGCAAAGAGAATTTACATTTTAATATCCAAAGCTAACAAGTTGTTTTCCTTTTTCTCGTCGTGGTGTTTTCTAAAAGAAATAGAAAACATGTACTTCGTGTTTCTATCGAGTTATACAAACACTCGTGAAAGTTTGGGAGAACTCGAAAAAGCTGTGGAAACACTCGCCTGCGGCTCGTGTTCCCACAGCATTTCTCGTTCTCCCAAACTTCCACTCGTGTTTGTATAACTCGATAGAAACACGATACATGTTTTCTAATTCTTAAACAGAAAGAAAAACACATCAGACCAAATCAATGGAGAACGAACACGGCGTGAAAACAGTACTAGGCTCATATTAGGCAACTGGCTTCCCTTTCTCGGCTCAATGGAAACCTTCTTTAATATTTGCACAGGGAGGCGAGCACTTTTCAAAATTACTGGGCTCCTTTGTAAATTGATGTTAAAAAACCTTAGAATTTCTCTAAAGGTGAAATTGTGTAATTTAAAGTGGGGCTTAATTAACGTAAACACGTATGCTAGTTAGTTTGGGTTCGCGTGGCAACATGTCAAAATTTTACTTTATGTTTCTCTACGAAGTTAATCTATTTCTAGCAAAGTAAAGTACGTACACGTAGCCAGCTCTATGAAAAAAGTTTTAAAAACCTTTCCGTGAAGTCTCATTACAGTTCACTACTTCCTACATGTAACAAAAACGTTCAAGACATCGAGGACAGGGCGCCATAAGTTGCCCAAAGCAGAAAGACGAGTAAAACTACATCGCACTATAATCTAACAGTCCACTTTATCATCAGAATAATTTGCCACCCTTACTAAAAGAAAGAGGAGAGACTACGTTCACGTTACCTCTCCGGCGTATGAACGATGATGATGATGATGATGATGATGGTGGTGGTGGTGATGATGATGATGGTGATGATAATAATAAACACATCGGTAGGATGTGAGGACCACTACACTCTCAGGACAACCACGCTGACAGCAGCAGCTTTTAGAGCTCACCTAGCATGAAATTCTCTACTTGCACAAATCCCATAATACACCTCTTTTACCCCCCAAAAATTTGCATAGGCATTGTTTTAGATTACTCTAGGGACATGTTCATGTCCCAGGAGAAATTGCAAACAATGAGTATGCAAAAATTTTGGGGGGTTAAACAGGTGCATTATGGTATTGTGCAAGTAGTGAATGGGATTATTTTTTTATTTAGCACAACTCCCTCCCACCCCTACCCACTTGCCTTATATTATCTAATTGGCGTTAAGTTTAGCCCAGGCTACACTCGGCTGAATATTAGTTTGCCCGGTATCTCGGAGGCGGCGTTGTTCAATTGACTTTCCTATGACCGCTGTCTAAAGGAAGTCTGACGGTGGACATCATGAAGTCCAATGAAGGTGCAAGTCTAACGATTTGCTAGCAAGCGTCGTCGATTATCGTACATGAAGCCGTCCTGAGATGTATTAGGCGCGGGACGTCATTTAGCCTCGTAATCGCGGTCCATTTGGACTGTTGCATGCGGCGATGATGTTGTGCTTGCTTTAGACAGCAAAGAGCGTTAGCCATATCAATTTAGGGCTTAGACGTGTAATGAAGTAGACATTTCTAGCTGCTTTTGGCGTTATTTGGCCTGACCTTTGATGCGGGAATCTGTTGTAGAGTGGACATCCTACTTTCCCGCTTTTGGAAATTGAAGTACATCTGGGAATCACAATACAGGTCTGGAAGAGGTACAGGACTATTCCCCTTGAGTGCTTAGCAAACCTCCCAAGGGCATCCATAACTCAATGGTGTACAGCTGTGGCGTTTACCATTTGTTTTATAACATAACCTTGACACATTGAAGGAAAAGAAGTCCTTTTATTGAGCTACATCACACTGCCGTAGCGCACACGTCAGCAGCGTACACCCATGGGCAAATAATAGACGACGCATTAATCTATCCGAGCGCGCGCTTTGCTTCACTTACGTCTCCACTGACTTTGTTTTGTGTAGTTTGATATTATTCAAACTTAGCACAGAAAGCCAATGACAAACAGAAAAGCTCATCTCAAAGTTAAGAAACTCAAATCAAAGTTCTTGCTTATCCTGGGTCATCTTAATAGTCAGGCTTTGAACAAGGCTGCACAGGTGCTTTGCTTTGGGCTTTGAGAAAATTTTATACACAAATGTTTTCTTCATAACACTCACGGTTGGTTGATATTTTTCATGTAGAATACTACTGAGTTCTTCATCAATCTTTATTTATCCACGAGATCATATCACTTTACATTGTCTTCCTAGGAATCGTGTTTAAAACTAGACTAAAATACTCTAAGGAACTATAATGTTAAAAATACAAAAACTTACATTATGAATGATAAGAGTTAAAGTTCTACTATTAAAATATGTATTAATTACGGTAGCAATGTTCACCTCTTTTCCATTGGGAAGCTTATTAAATTTCAATAAACTATTTATGCATAGCACCGCCGCGAAACGACCGATATTCGTCCAAATGTGTTTCGCCGCAAATAATAATTCTCTCATGCGTAATTGTAACCACGCTATTGTGTGAGAAATGACAGATCGCTTCCTTGAACTGTCAAAGATTTAATTAATTATAAACACTGACTAGTAATTGTAAATTGTATGGAAGACACCTGTTCTTGTCTTCATAGCCGTCGGGGCCTTGGCCTTGGAGTCTCGAGACAAAGGATTTTTGAGTGGTAGAAGTCCGGTCTTAATGTATGCAATCGTAATGTTTCTATAGAATCAATGGGATTGTCAATGGCGGCCGCAGAGGCAGGATTCGAGGAATCTTTGCCTCAGGCCTTAAGTGGTATCAATTTGGAGAACGTGTCCTCAAAGTACATATAGATCGGAAAAAGGCGATTGTTGTTTAAAGAAAGACACTAATATTTTTACCGACCACCAGGCTTTTCGAAGTCATTGATTTTTTTTTTCTCGTTCAAAAAACATAAAATTGAAAGACGTAATTGAAAGGCGTGTTCTCAAAATTTTGATGTCTGCCCATGCCCGAGCAAAACTGTCCTAAGACGTGATGCTAGTGAAAAGAATGGCATGCTGTCATGTTGCAAATGCCTTCTTTAGTAGATTGGAGCTAATCTGGTCCATAATGACCTTTACCACATGGCGGCCATTTTGAGTCCCAGGAGAACAATAAGCACTTAATGACTGGCCACAAGGGAAACAGTGAGTTTTGTTTCCCCGAGACCCTCAATGTTCCCCGAGGCGAAGCCGAGGGGAACATTGAGGTCGAGGGGAAACAAAACTCACTGTTTCCCGAGGGGCCAGTCATTAAGTGTTTTGTTATACCTCCCGACTCAAATATAGAAAAGCTCCGAAAAAAAATGACTCGCTTGACGCCATTGCATAAACTGGCCGCACTCGCAAAAATTGAGCGGCTGCCAAAACCAACCTGTCCTGTCGAAAAATCACGATAACAGTCTTTTTCTTTGCAGCTAACAAAACATATAGACAGTGCTAAAGTTGCTTTGGCGTCTTCTAATGCTTAACTCGAGCATTTTGAGTTTGATTTGATCAGGAGCAGCATATTTTGTTGTAAATTACACAAGTACTTTCCTACCTGGCGACGGCGATCGACGAGCGAGTTGACGAACGTGGGCAACCAAACCAAAAGCTTGGAGACACAAAACGTTCATATTTTCCCTTTTGTTAATCTGCACGATATGTTTTTGCGACTATAAATCCCTTTTCTTGAATAATGAATGCCGTCTCTAATGAGAAACGTTGTCCTACTTCAATGGCTTTTCAACATCAGGCCGACTGGTACACAAATTTCCCGCGGTTTCAAGGTGCACAACTTGATCACGTGCAAGTCCAAAGTTCAAGGTGTTGTTTCCCTAGGGCGTCATTGAGATTTGTTCGCCCTAGGGAGTCATTGAGTTTTGACCAATGGCACGTGACACGTTCTCCTCCAATCAGGAAACGTATTTGAGTTGGGAGGTATAACAAAAAGTTTTGTTTTTGCCCGTGCAGCCTCGCACTGGATGAGTATTCAGACTAGCAAAATGTTTGGTTTCAGCATTGCCTGATAAAGGTCTATTGAACCCGAAAATTCCCAAAATTTAAAAAAAAAATGTGTTTTTGGCGAAAAGCCCTGGGAGTCGATTGAAGTCAGACCGTGAAGCAAAACAATTTACAGGTCAGCTGTGTAATGGTCCGGAATACTAAGTCATTAAGCGAGATTGAAATTAAAAATATCAAGCTATCGAAGCATCCAATAAGTTACGGCCATCCGGAGGCATTTGTTGAAAAATTAAGTTTTCGAGTTTTCAAGTTTTATTTATTTACAGCAAACAGTTTAAGTTGTTACTAGGCTGACTTGCAAATAGCAGGAAGCTAATCGTGGCAAGCCAGACTGTACATGGAATTATTTAGACAGAAATAAATGATTATTACATACAACAACAACATTTAAACATTACTCTTTGTGCTTTCAAATGTTTAGAAGGTAGAAGAATTTAGGAGAAAAGGAGAAAAAAAAAGCAATGTAGATAAAAGAACAATGTGTAAAGAGGAAAATTACAGACTATATTAACTTCAGTTAGAAATTTAATTTTAAGGTATCTATATCGGCATAGGAGTTTTTAGTTTCTAGAATTTCAATTAGTTTTGTTCTAATACTTTTCTTAAAACAATTTCTGGATACGTTTTTGAGTTTAGTTGGTATCCCATTCCAGATTTTAACACCAAAACGTGAAAATGCCTTACTTTGAACGTTAAGTGCGGATTGTTTGGTAAAAAAATGCTCAGATGTCGATGAGCGTGTGTTGTAAGAATGAACACTAGTAATTTTAGAAAACAAATTCGAAATTTTAATCGGTGCAAAATTAGTGTTGATGTCATACATCAAATTAATATTTTTCTCATAATATAGGGATTTGAGGGGTAGAAGTTTTCTATTCAAGAAAACAGGTATTGCATGCTCCCTTGCTTGAGCAAAATGAATAAGACGGAGTGCACGTTTTTGAAGGACAAGACCTTTATTTAGCAAGGTTTCAGATGCATTTCCCCAAGAAGTTAATCCATACGTAATATAAGGTACAAGGTAAATATTAAGTAGAGTTTGATTAGGAACAATATGTCTTAACTTCGCAATCAAACCGACAGTTTTGCTTCTTTTTGTTGTAAGGGTATGGATATGGTCTTTCCAACTTAGATTTTCATCAATCAATAACCCAAGAAATTTAATACAGTTCTTATGTTCAAGAATAACATTCTTATTCTGTTCATTATCAAAAATATTAATCTGGGGCAGGTAATTAAGCTTTTTTTGGTGTGGGCGAAAAATAACAAAGTTTGTTTTAGTGTAAGTTTATTTGAGGTTAACCAATTAAATAGGTTATTCAATTCAGCATTTACAATTAGTTCCAATGTCTTGAGATTTTCGTGAGAATAAAGGACATTAGTATCATCCACAAAAAGGAAAAATTTAAGTTTTCTGGACCAATGTTGAATATCATTGACGTATAACAAAAAGAGGAGCGGCCTTAAAACGGACCTTTGGGGTACACCACAATTAACTACTTCTTTATCCGAAATGTAAGAGTTAATCTCAGTTGTTTGAGTACGATTTGTTAAATAAGAGGAAAACCGCTGATTAACGATTCCTCGAAAACCGTAATAATTAAGTTTATCAAGTAAAATTTTATGGTTGACAGTATGAAAAGCTTTCTTAAGGTCGATGAACACCCCACAAGAAAAAACGTCTTCTGTCCATATTGGAACGGATGGTTTCTACATTGTCAAGTATAGCATGCTCAATTGAGTGTGCTTGACGAAAACCGTATTGGGATGAAGATAATAGCTGATGTTTTTCTATGAAAACCTTCATTCTGTTATACATAATTTTCTCAAAAATTCTGGTTGAAGCTTGACAATAATGAAATTGGTCTTTAATTACAGTCATCAGTTTCGTCATCAGCTTTGTAGATTGGATTATTTTAGACATTTTCAATTTAGAAGGGTATGCCCCTAGACTGACAGGCAGGGAGGTTACTTGGATTGCGAAGAAATGCTATGAGAGCTGTCGTAATTGATAAAGCGCATCTTATTGTAGAATGGTAAGTCTGATTTATAATAGCTGTTTTGATTTATTCCCATTTACTATAAAATATAATATAAGGCTTTAAAATTGAACGGGTTTCGTTGCGCAAATATGCCTTGCGCTAAAGAACGTGGCGATGAAAATGTTGTACTATTTTTTGGAAATAGTCATGTTAACTTGTGTAGTGCAGTGTAGTGTAGTGTAGTGCAGTGTAGTGTAGTGCAGTGTAGTGTAGTGTAGTGTAGTGTAGTGTAGAGTAGTGTAGTGTAGTGTAGTGCAGTGTAGTGCAGTGCAGTGCAGTGCAGTGCAGTGCAGTGTAGTGTAGTGTAGTGTAGTGTAGTGTAGTGCAGTGTAGTGTAGTGTAGTGTAGTGCAGTGTAGTGTAGTGCAGTGCAGTGTAGTGCAGTGCAGTGTAGTGCAGTGTAGTGTAGTGTAGTGTAGTGCAGTGTAGTGTAGTGTAGTGCAGTGTAGTGTAGTGTAGTGTAGTGCAGTGTAGTGTAGTGCAGTGCAGTGTCGTGTAGTGCAGTGCAGTGTAGTGTAGTGCAGTGTAGTGCAGTGTAGTGTAGTGT
>JAHPZR010054693.1:15000-25000 GCA_019787425.1 Platygyra sinensis | reverse complement strand
GTTTAGTAACTGGTGCTTTGTCCTTGCACAATTTCCAGGAAGTAGATGTCATATTCTTTCCAACGCACATCTTAGTGCGACGTTTGATTCCACCTCCACAAGTCCTACTACAGTCTTGCCAGTCTCCCACAGGCCATTTATATTCAGAGGGGCATGGGTGCGCGTTGCATTCTTGCCATGCTGCGGGTGGAGGATCTGTAGGAAAGAAAAACGTTTGTAAATTTGTTTGATTGGAGAACCTGTCCCATAATTTCCCTTTTTATAGACTGAGGTAACAATATAGTGAAATGCTCTTTTAAAGGTTCTTTATGATCAAGATAAATGTTTTAAGTGGAAAAAAAGAAAGTAGCAATACCCTCGCACAACTTGTCTTCCACCTCTCTCTTGTCGTCATCACCGCAAAATGTCTTCCTATTTCTTTGGCCTCCACCACAAGAAACCGAACAGTCTTCCCAGTCTTTTGCATACCACTTGTAGTCTTCTTTCTTTTCCGTCTTTATCTTGACTTCACTTCTCTTGTAATTCTTCAGTTCTAAAAGAACGGAGAAGACTAAGTTTTTGTTTGACTATTCTGTTAGGTTAGTTGGAGTTTGGATAGGCGTGGATTGAGCTGTTAATTTTGCCATAACGCTTCATTCAATAACGAGAATGGGTGCTTTTACACAACCTGTAAGACTTTTAGACTCAGAGAGTTCTCACGTCAAAGGTTTCACTAATGTTGGAGCGATTTTGTCTTTGCGAAATAGGAATAGAAATATTTCGCGGGACTTGTTCTTAAACTTTCCGATTTTGACGAATCACTGTTTTTCAAGATAAATAAATTTCCCGCATCAAGTAACTTAAATTGCGAAAATGAAGTCTTGCTAAATTTAGTGATAATAATATAGCACCTTTTGATTCAAACTGAAGACAATCATGCAATTTCAAACTGAAACGACCCACGTTTCTTGCAAATATAGCTTCGTTCCATGTCACATCTATCTGTACCCCAGCCTTTCCTGTTCATCATTAGGGAACAGTCTAATCCAAATCGGGGCTCTCCTGGATTCCAAGCGTTGTAAACAACTTCTATATCATCAGGCCAGGCAAAATTACCTTTACTTGGGCTATACTTGGCACCTAGAAATAGCATATATGCCGAATTATGAGAAAGAAACAGCTTGCTGTCTTCTTGTTCTCTTTTATTCGTCAGTCAAAGTGCGCCAGGTCTCTTTTTGGGATTGTCAATAATGCTGTACGATTAGCAAGCTTTTGAGTACTCTTAAGAAATTTTTGAAAAATAGTATGAAGCCCGGATTTTTGCTAATTTACCGTGCATTTCTCCCGCAGAAAATAGTTAAAACATATAACCCTCATTGATTGAACAAGGCACGAAGTGACGCCAATGTGGATTTTGATTGACTCCTTGCGTCCTCTTCTCCCATCTTCATTGTATGTCATATGCAGAACTTTCTGACGTCCATGTCAGCTTGAGGCTCCATTTTTCATTTTACACAACAAGCCTTTAGAAATCTTGACAAAAAAACGTTGTATCCTGAAAGGTATTTTGCTGAAAGAGACCGTTACCTATAATAATTTAAAGGAACTGCGTCACGGTTTAACGGTTTGAAAAATTAGCCTAAATTTCTCAATTTTGGTGTCGGTAATCCGTGTCAATCTTCGCCATCCAGTTTTCTTCAATTTAAAGGTAATTTTGTCGATGGTCAAAATAATTCAAAAATCCGTGAAGCAGCCCCTTCAGTAAAAGCAAAATACCCCTACCAAGCCAGTAAAACAGATTGTTCAGACTGTCCTTCTCCAGTTCTCCTCGCAGAAAGGTTTCCTCTTCACTGCTCCTTACAGTTAGAATTCCCGCTCCATTATTGAGGCACGAATCGGTCGCATCTTGAATATTTTTCTCGTCTAAGTTCACTTGATAGCAAGCATTATTGAAAAAAAGCCAGTCCCTTGGACAGGTTTCTATGCAAAAGAAGACAAAACGGACATACGTATGTCATAATCTCAATAGGGTTACCAGAATAGGGTGACAAAACTTGACTCTATAGTGTGGCTCTTTGAATCAGTAACTCGATGAACAACAGATGGACAAAAAGTGCATGATACATGTAATGTCTCGATAAAGACTATACGTTCCCTACACCTGCCCTGTCGACTGGGCGTGTGCTTGTTTGAGGAGTATGGTACAATGGATAGATAGACCGATTGACTGTTGTGTGGACAGAATCAACATGACGTACTTAGCGCCCTGCAAAAACATACTGCATCTGGTAATAACTGAGCATACGTTACCGCATTGTTTTCCATAGCATTTACGAGATTGTATTGGCAGTTTCGTCTTAATGCAATATTTCGAAGACACTTTTTTTCCTTCGCTCTTTGCACAGTAGACGTATCGTGTCTGTTTCCCTGGGCCACAAGGAGTTGAGCAATCATTCCAGTGTCCAGTGTTCCACATATGTGGATAATCTGCGTAAAAACACAGTTTGCAATAAGATTTCCACGGTGGAGTGGAGGAGGCGTGTCCTAGTAATTAGGGCGCTGGATTTGTAATCCGAAGGTCCCGAGTTCAAATCCCGCACCTTGCCAATGAATGGGTTTTTGTTTGGTGGTCCCAGATTCAACTCCTCCGCGCTTTGTAAAAAGCCATGCCTCTGGTCAGCCTCCAGCCATCCGAGATTTTTAAGAAGGTTCTGTTCAATTTACAACATTTGTTTCCTTATTACATTGTCCTCAGTTAGCACAGTAGTGCTAAAGACTTGGACACTTCAATAAAGTGATTTATTTTTATTTTTATTTTATTTATTTTACCATTTGTTAAAATAAACTGGTTGGGATGATCATTGAATTATGATAAGGCTTTTTCCTAAATCAGCAACCCAACCAAACAAAGCAATTATTTTCGGTTGATAAGAGACTGGAAATGAAAAAGACATGCATTTACGCCATTCCCTTTAGAAAGAAGAGGACTACCTCAACCGAACGGATTTTGCACATTTTTGCAAAATTTCCAAATTCTTTGGCTAGTTCCGCATTTTTTGGCACCCGTTATATGCATACAGCTGCAATTTATGGCATGATGTGTGGGGACATGGACAAGTATATGTTCTTTTTTTGGTGGGTCTTTGGCATTTATACCCTATGACATAACGAAGATATCGGTTGCAAAGATTACTGGTTACTGTAAAACGATTTATGAAACCTTTATAGACCGCTTAATTGAGGTATTCATCAATCCATTGTCTACCGCAGCACACTGACTTTACCAAAGCTCACGAAAAAAAATTGTAGTCTTAATTACGCCAAAAAAGAAATCATATTGAGTCTACTTCACATTGTTGATACATTTACCACCTTCACTTATCCTCTTAGTGCCTCGTGGCACATAGGGCCTTAACGCAATGTTGATAGATTCAACTATTCTCTTACTCTCCGGTCTTACTGTTCATCGTGTGTATACTTTGTTTTTTCCTCTCAGCTTGTCCAATAGCTGAGGTGAGGCTACCAAACCCTCAAATTCTCTGACAGAAGGAAAGCTCTCCAAGAAAACACAAGAGTACGCAAAGAAATATTGCCCTTTGTAACGCAATACAACCCATCTGTGCCTAACCTAAAACAAATTCTAATGGAGAAATGGCATCTTATAGAATTACAACCTAAACTTAAAGAAATGTTCAGGGAACCTCCGATCATTTCTTATAAAAGAGGCAGTTCATTGAGAGATATATTGGTTAAAGCCAAACTGTAGTTAATCTCTTTCCCGGGGGGGTACTCCCAGAAAAATTGTATGGGGGTGTGCGGCCCGCTTCCCAAAACCCTTACCCTAGTTATGACCAAAATCTGCGATATTCCCTACCCTATTTATGACCTGACCAAAAATTCGAAACCCTATTTATGACACGTCAGCTGTGGTTATTACACAGGGGATAACCCCACAATTACAACAAGTTGAATTTCGTTGTAGTGTAGTAACATGGCTTGTATTACCTGGGCATCCATACATGGTATTTATCATCAGGATATCGTTAGGTGTCAGTTATCATCTTTGGCCAATGCGGTTTTGATACTTCGGGTCCTTGGTCTTGATTGTCATCAGATAATGCCTTCGTTCTGAATCTACAATGGGCGACAAAAGCGTTGAGACACTTGGTAGTAAAATTCGATTTTTGAGCGTCTTGGTCACATTTTGCCCCCTTCCCCCCAAAACAATGTTGATTTTTCTATTTCTTCGACTACACAGACCACAGCGCCCACACAACATTGAATTGGGGGGCCGGGGGTATCAGAGAATTAACGCTAGATGCAAATAAAATAGAACAAACGCTTAAGTATCGAAAAGCGTCATTTCCTAAAAGTGTCTCAACTACTTTTGTCGCTCATTGTCTGGAGGCTATTTTTGCAAATTGTGGCGACTTCCTTTATATATCCAAGCTCTAGCAAGTTTATTTTTACAAAAGCTACTAAATGCGTAGTTCAGAGTGATTCCTGACTGAAGAAAAAGTGACAAGTGTTTTTCTTCTTACCGAAATTCAAAGACGAAACCTGGTGTATCCCGTTAATAAATGGATCAATATTTAGCCCTCAAGGGGGTGTTTATCGCCGCTTTTTCACTTTTAAAGCGTTCAAAGAGTGTCTACCTCACTTTCATTCAACGCAATTCTCACTATGACATCATGGCTATAAGTGTTTCTCTTTTTAGTTGTCATATCTTGACGAAAAAACAAAAATCGTATCGTTCTTCGGCAAAACTTTTCATGTCTGGCCTCAATACAATGCTTTACCATAGCCCATTACAGAAACGTGAGAGGACTGGGACGAGTTTCGTTTATTGATTGGATTGAAAATCTAAACATGTCAACTGAAATGCTACTGAATAAAAAGCTATCCTGCCGATTTTAAGAGTTTTCAGCGGAACATTGTTCAAGTGGGAGCCTTGCAAAAGTTGCAAAGTTCCATACAAACCCTTCTAATTTTGTGGCTTGTCTACGCAATCCATACAAACCCTCTATTTTAGGTGATGGTTGAAGAGCTACCATTTTGCCATTTACCTTCTCTAAATACTACTATTCTTGGTAAAGACTCTCAAATTTAGTTGATCTTTCATTTAAATATCTTAGTTTTTCAAACAACCGTACTCTTTCCCAGTCCTCTCACGTTTCTGCAATGGCCTATTACAGATGACCTCATAATGACGTCACAGTAACATGCACATATCATTTTGATAACGGCATTTTACTGAGCATGTAAAATTTTATATCAACCGATAGTTTAAGTGTTTTTTCCAACTTTTACTGGGCGAACTTCCAATGGTTTCCCATTGATAAACCATTTTTTGGAAAAGTTAATTAGTTTATTCTATTTTTGACGCTTTATCATTGATAAAACATTGAGAAGTCATGACATGAAGTTCAAAAGCGTGATAAAACTAGTGATCTTATGTAATTTTGTCTGCGGAACAGAGTGCTGTTAACGGAATGCTCCTAATACGCAAGTGTGATATAAAAATGATGTCATTACATACGGTCTACTGTCGCTAAACCAATAAAAACGTGTCTTCTGAGCCCAAAAGTTAGTTTTATAACATAGTGTCTGATTTTAATTCCTATTGTACAAAGTTTTTGCTTCTTTTTTCAGTTCAGCGTGAATAACAATTATTTAATGCAAATAAATACAGCTTTTTTCACCGGTAACCATGAGTAACCACGAGTGACCACGGGTAACCAAATGATGGTTAAAAAGGATACTCTTAATATTGATTTAATTAATTCATGGTTACCCGTGGTTGACCGTGGTTACCCGTTGATTCTCATGTACAGTAGTCGTTTGAATTACTCACCAAGATAGCCTGCTTTGGGGGTACCACCGGTTGTTTGTAATTCGACAATTACTTCATTATTTCATTCATTTTTCGAAGAGAAATAAGGTGGAGATGACCGACACCCTAAATTGGCGATGTCACGCACGAATATCACGCAAAATTACAGTTCCAAAAAAGATGATATTTTCCTTAAATTTTTGTACTGATGAGTAACCTTGCCATAATTTTCCCATGAGAAGGACCTAAATCTCGGAATGAAGCGATGGTAGACATTTCAATAAAGTTCTACACCGATTATTTTAGCAAAAACAAGTTTTCTGTTACAGACAATGGGCGACAAAAGTGTTGAGACACTTGGTAGTAAAATTCGATTTTTGAGCGTCTTGGTCACATTTTGCCCCCTCCCCCCCAAAACAATGTTGATTTTTCTATTTCTTCGACTACACAGACCACAGCGCCCACACAACATTGAATTGGGGGGCCGGGGGTATCAGAGAATTAACGCTAGATGCAAATAAAATAGAACAAACGCTTAAGTATCGAAAAGCGTCATTTCCTAAAAGTGTCTCAATTACTTTTGTCGCTCATTGTAGTTTTGCAAAGTAGTCTTTCCCGTAATGCATAATACTCATGTAGTCGTATTTGACTTTAAGTTCGTCTCCACCGCCGTGGTAGTATTTCTTGAACTGATCCGATTTACCTATAAGGAAGATATGACCGAACATTTTCAGTTTATGGTTAACACGCTAGGAGGGAAAGGGGGTTAGACTGCTGTAGAATGGAGATGGGGTCAAACAGACAGACTGTGAAGCTACTTAGAACGTAGCAGATCAGTGTAAAACCTAAGCTGTTTTCAATTTCTTCGCTTTCTTTTCGAAGAGTGCCTATTCTTGCCACAAACAAGCCATTGATTCTAACTATGAAATTCATATTTTTCTTTGTGGTGAGTTTCTTATCTGTGTTCAGATTTGGATGCATTAAAATGCATCCAAATCTGAACACATACCTGGTAGTATATTGTCCCAAAGTATCTGTATGTACTTGTCCCTGTCTGGGCGAGACTGTGTGTGCCATAAGCCAAGTGAGTACCCCACCTCATGAATGACGCTACCAGCAGGACAGTGATCTCCAAGTTTGATTTGTTGAAAGCCACCAATTCGACCAATCGAAGAAGCACATCTGAAACAAGGTTAAGTATATAGAAACGAAGAGAGTACTCACCGTCCTGTAACAATTCAAGCTCACCATAAAATTAACGTTGCAGCCACAAGTGTCATTAACGGGCTATCTGTGTCATTGGGTGTCTATACGTTTTCTGATTCACTGAAAATTTAGAAAACCAACAAAGAGGTGCTAAAAAGTTGACAAATCAAAGAAAGTGAAAATTAATGGCAACGGTGTCAACGATTTCACCAATGAAATCCAGTTGTGCGCGTATAAGACATTACAGCAGTTAAAAATCCTTTTCAGCCGATTCTTGTAGATCCGAGTAGCTGCGTGCTGATTTAAAACTTGTAAATTTTTTTGTTACGTTAACTAACAATAATCTACACTCAGTCTTCAAGCTATCTACTCCGGCTACTCTATCAAGCGCTTAGCAATTGCACAAAGTTATTTTTTTATCTCTATTTCATATTTTTTGTTACCTGCGACGTAATGGGTTCTTTTCTCTGTATAACTCGACCCAGTCTCTGTGGCCTGTTTTCTTGGGGACAAACTTGACACAGGTCTGCTCAAACCAGTGACGCATGCCGTGATAAAACTTATCAGCTAAATGGTGCCCAATTGATCGAGAAGAAATAACAAAATTTTAAACACAGACTTAGTGATAGAATGATACAGTGGAATCCCCATATTTTTCGAACCTCCAAGGGAAATGAAAATTGGTTTAAAAAATGGGAGAGTTCGAGAAATCGGGGGGGGGGAAATTGCAATGTTCAACTGAGGAGATGGAAAGACTTTTTGCTCGAGTTTTCGAAAGTTATCGAGTTATCGAGAGGTTCAAAAAATGAGAGAAATCGAGATCCCATGCACTGTACTTATTTATCCTTGTAGTTTTACCGCTGCTGCCTATTTGAGTTCAACAGGTGGTTAACTGTTCATGTATTTCAGTATCGCTTTTAGTCGAATCAAGATTTCGAATCATTAAGTTTCATCGAATCATCAAGTTTCATAAAAAATCCGCTCGCATGAGCCCAGCAGCTGCTACATCCAGACGAAGTTATGTTTATTGAATATTGATTTGTCATTGTTTGTTTGCATGGTCCTGAAAAGCCCCGATGGGGAGTGGCCAATTACGTATACATTTTTATCTTTTATATACATCGCCGGATGAGGCAAGTAAGTGTGATAATAAATCCGGAAGGAACGAAAGATTATTACTACCATTATCTCAGTAACAAAACATAACCTTTATAATACACTGGTGTGAAAGGCCGCGGGCATGAAGATCAAAGCATTTGCTCTCCCAGCAAATTTCACCCCGAAAAATAACTATCACGGAAAATCATGCATGGTGCTCAATAAGAGACAATGCACCATGCGCCACAGACCTTATAAAAAAAAAAAAAAGAAGAAGTCCAAGGTATTGCTTATCTTACCAAGATCAGGTGGAATGTAATATGGCACAATTCTTTCAGGCCATAAAAAATCCGCTTGGGCCCAGACTCCAGCGGCTGCTACATCCAGATGAAAAGGTCTAGTCATGGCTTCCTGCACTTTCGTGAGTAGGATGTCCCCTTCAAAGTCTTCCAAGGCAGGAATGGTACCTTATAAAAACGGTAACACTGAAATCGATTTCAAATTAAGGCAATATCTTTAACCTTTAACCATGGGCATTGCCAAAGTCATGCTTTTTTCGTCGACATTGCCTAAGGCCCGGTTCATACGTCGCATTTCTGCCGTGCCGGGTGCAATTCAAACAAAAGATAATGAAGCAAATCATGTCATTATCCATTGTCTCAATTGCATTCGACACGGCAGAAATACGACGTATGAACCGGGCCTTAGGCATACTTTTGTTCTGGCTACAGCCCTGTAAGTGAAGTGGTCAAAACTACTGCATTCAAACAGGACCCACCAAACCACAAAATAGTTGGTGGTGTCTGCTTGCACCCCCCTTGCTTAACGTCAAAAGATGGTGTCTTTAATGTATAGCCACCCCGCTATCCAGCAGTAAAAAATTACAGTGAGATTCAAACCTCGCTTTTCTTGTTTGTCTAGTAGTGCCGACTCTTGCTAGCTGAATATTCCTATGTCAGCTCAAATTTAGAAGCCAATAAAATGTTGTTGGTAATGTTCGAAGATAGGTGGTGTCTTTGAGAACCCCCCTCCTACCCCAAAGGTGGGTCCTGTTCGAGTTCAGTAGTTTTGACCAGTTCCCTAAGCATTTTTTTTCCTGCATTTACCCGTTATGTTATAAACGTTGATAGCTTCATGGCCTCCTTCTCCTTCAAAGCATTCTTGTGATACTCCGTGGTCCTTGTATCTGGCTTGAAGTTTGTCATCTGCCAAGCACTCACCGCCATTACGAACCGAAAAATACTTAAAGCCTTTGTCATTCGCGACTGTTGCGCACTTTAGGACTGAATTAAGTCTGGAAATAAATTGATAGAAAATGAGTAAATGTAATCAAATGGTGACAGTTGAAATAAGAAAATGATTTCACTCGTGTTTTGTCAAAATTACTTTAATAGGCTAGTTTCGAATTGTGCAGAAACAAAAGAACAGAGTCGAGGTTCAGGGGAATAATTTGCATTTTCCTTTGTTATAAACAATACAAAATGCTAATTATTCCCCTGAACCTCGACTCTGTTCTTTTGTTTCTGCACAATTCGAAACTAGCCTATTACCCGGGTCTTTAGGCAAATTACGCTTACAATCGTGCGCTTCTTGTATCGAGAAATTTCGCGACAAGCGTTTCCATGGAAATTTTGTAATTCCACACGCAATATTTTAGATTAACGCTGAAATTTCTCGCTTAATTAAGGAAGTAAATTGCCGCCACCTTTCTATTAAGTCTGGTAGCACAAGCTCTTTGAGTGAGGAGTTTGCTACTTTGTTCGCGCAATGAGATTTCACTGGCAAAAATAGAACATAAATTAATTTGTTACGCCTCCAGTTAAGAGCATAATGGTAAATATTGATATAAATCAATCAGTCAATCAAACAATCAATCAGTCGAAA
>JAHPZR010054693.1:7500-12500 GCA_019787425.1 Platygyra sinensis | reverse complement strand
GTACGTTAAAATGCCATTTTCTATCAAAATCTATCAAAATCTTATGTCTTTTGACATGCATTCTCTTTTCAAGCGGGCAGGTATCCAAACCTCGAAAACAAAAACATAACTGAGAGCAAAAGGGAAAGCGTAACGAATTAATAAGTAAATCATCTAAAACATGTGAAGTGGAATTCGCAGCGCTCAAAAACAGATTGACGGACATTAAGGGTGAACTTCAGGAAGCCCTTGTGGTTTTACTTAGGCTCTATGATGGCACGTGACAACACCATGTTTACTTGAGGAAACCATCAGGAATGAACAGTACTTGAAAAGTCGACAGTGTTATTATCTTACCTAACTGGTTACCAGTCTCAGCAGCGGCCACCAGAAAACACGTGAGCAACGTCACACAGACAAGAAGAATCATGGAATCTCCGGCCAGAAATTTTGGGGGTCCGACACGGTCCTAATTACTACAAACTCTTGATTTTATGTTCAGTTTCCTTCGTTTACGGAACCCGGTTCATATCCCGCCAAATGGGATAAATTAGTAATGCGGGATTGTCATGGGACAAAAGGAACCCCGTTGTTATGTTTGACTGATTTGCAACCTGTTGCTCTTAAGCGCCTGTCAATCGCTTCAGTGCGAATTTACATAGACTTATGGGCAGTTATGGGACACGAATTCAAGGAAAATTACTTGACACGGAAGCATACGCTGATTGGTTGTTAAGGACATCGATTCATACCCGCCGAATCGGATAAATTAGTAATGCCGGATTTTCTCAGGTCAAAAGGTACCCCGTTGTTATGTTTGACTTATTTGCAACCTGTTGCTCTTAAGCGCCTGTCAATCGCTTCAGTGCGAATTTACATAGACTTATGGGCGGTTATGGGACATGAAATCAAGGAAAATTACTTGACACGGAAGCATACGCTGATTGGTTGTTGAGGACAGGACTTGAGGACGTTCCGGCGCGCCCAGCGATATCACGCATCCTTTGTTCGCACGAAATTTATGTTACAACGTCACGCCACGTACATCAAGCGCACGCACTAAGGACGAAATATTTAAGCAAGTCACGGATTTTGGTCCTTTTCATAAATATAAAAGGCCGTCATAAATTCTTTTGTATATATTTAAATTAGCCTTACTAGACTCGTTTGGGAGTAAAAATTATTTTGAATTCAGTACCAATTCTAAAACGAGGTTAGCCAGGTAATTTTAAAACTTAACAAAAACAAGAGAGAATCCATCCGTGAGAAGTTGCAAATATTTCACTTTTTCTGCTCTTGTGTTGGCGAACTTTTTTCATTGAATTTGAATGGGCAAGGCTAATATGTATTATATTTCTACGCTTATTCTGCGTCAAAAAATGGCATCAAGTTCTAAAGATACTTAGCTGTGTACAATTGAGTGCGTTTCAAAATATTGATCTTTACCTTACATTGTTCTAAGTTGAAAAAAATATTCCTAAACACATTTTAAGCGCGAACGTCCTTATGAACGGACTCAGGCCCGTAAACAGACATTCCCCACGTTCCAACAAACAATGGCACCAAGTGGAGGTCAGGGTAGACAAAAATACAGCAAATGTATGAAAATGTCCATCCCAACCTCGCTCTGGTGCTATTGTTCGTACGCACTGAAGTGGAATGTGGGAAAGATCTATAACAGAGCAGTCGTTCCCCACGAAATTATTTCTAAAACAACAACGGCTTTAGTTATCCCTTATTTTTTATAAATTCAATAGCCCTTTTCACGGTTAGCTCTGCTCATTTGCATTACAATAAAATCTGGCATGTATGTGAGGCATTTTCGGGCTATTTTGCAGTTTTAGCCCGAAATTGCCTCGCATCCACGTTGGATTACATTGTAATGCAAATGAGGAAAACTAACCGTGAAAAGGGCTATTACATAGTAGTATTAATCTTAATGAAGAGGACAAGTCTTTTAAATTTGAAAAAAGACATGTTTCGGCAACTCCTGTGCCATCATCAGTTTACGGATGAATTTACAATGATGAACAATATATAGCGGAAAATTAGAATAACAATGGTATGATGCAACAACTGATTACAAAGAAAGATTAAGATTTACATGAAACAAGTGCTGATTTAAGGAGGGTTTCTCCCAGTGAATATGCACTGCCGCTTTGATTTTTAATTGTGTCCGTGTTGTTGCTTGATCTATGACAACAAAGCACTCGCTCGAACAAAGTGACACCGACACCTACAATCATGGACAAAAGTCTTGGGACAAATTTACATTTGTGGCGCTTTTTCACACGCGCCAAACAAACAGTCAGGCGCGAATTCATCTACACTTGTTCAGCCCCTCCCCCCCCCCCCCCCCCTACAATGTTGGACAAGTGTACACGCTCTATTTAAATCCAGTGTAGAAGAGTTAAGGTTATTCCTCACAATTGCACTGCGCATCCTTTCTGCACATAATTTATGGCGTCATTTAGCGCGCCTGTGTGCACACGCATATTGAAAACATTGCGGATTTGCCTTGATATTGAGCGCTGTCAGTTGGAAAATGGCTATAGCTCACCAACGGGCACGGGCACCCCAACTTTTTTTTCAGTCATTGTAATCAACTTATCATAAACTTTGCTTGACGAAAGACTAATCTGATTTCTATTGCTGAAAGTTGAATAAATAACGAAACTAGCAGGTAAACTGCGGTCTTTTCTATTTTGCCGTATGGTAACCACGTCAAGAAATTTGGTTGAAATTTTAATCAAAAATTCAGCTTTCTGTCTAAATCAAACGTAAAAAGTTTATTTGTGTCCGACACAATGTATTGACTCCAGTTTAATTCGTGTTCTCATGAGTCTCGGTCACAAAAATTTACAATTACTACTGGGAATGCGTTCTTCTAAAAAATGATGCCAAAATGGGTCATTTTCAATGCCTCAGTGCTCCTTAATGAGCATGGGCACCCCCTTTTTTATTTTAAAATTGAAGTTCTCATAAGATAAATATTCAGTGGGCAAAGTTTGAACGAAAATCTATCGTCAGTTTTATTTTAGGAGAATTACCTTAACTTTGAAACAATTCTTAACAGTGAAAAATGAGAATTGTGTTTGCAGAGCTCAAAATTAAGTTTTTCCCAGCAATAAAGGTGTGGAAGATCGATTTCCAAATACAGTTGACTTCAACACGTCTTAAATGTGAGCTTTTGGAAATAGTTAGGCAGATTTTAAGGGCCCATTAAAGTATCTCGTTGCTAAGCTACACGGTTGCTACCCAGGTGCAAATTCACTTCCGGTCAGCCAAAATTTTTTCGCGCGTTTTTTTCGACGCCGGCCCGTCGCTGATTCAAGTCGCTGTTTAACTTTTTTACTTCGCTGCAACAAACACAAAAAATACTTTTTACTTACATTTTTTTTTATTAATGTTCTTCTTTACAGTTACAACATGTGAGTGGTGCCTTTACTTTTTAAACTTAGCTGTTTTGCTTGAAAACTTCATCCTCGTACGGACGTATTTACATAAAGCCGCAGCGATGGCTGCATGTTGATAGAGTCGAAATCTCAAAGATGCGGAGACAGAAACTAAAATTAGTATTACGCTATAATCACCTCAAAATTCTGTGTCAGTGGCCTTTTTGACGCTCCGAAACTCCCTGAAGTCTTTTGCGATAAAACTGTGCGACCTTGTGAACCTGTGTCCGTGAACTGTCCTTCCGAACCTGAGAAACTCCACTGTTTAGATACAATACAAATAAACGACGCTATCGAGGCCACTAAATTGCAACCACTCACCAAAGAGATAGCATGGAGCAGCAGAGGTCAGCAGACGGTGAGCAAGGAGGCTTGTAAATTATTTTTGAAAGCAGCTCTATTTCAAGAATTTCATCTTTACATCAAAAGTGCTAACCGCTCGGCCGGATACAAAACTTGACTAATAATGGTGAGCTCGAAACTTGTGATAGACAACTTCTCCTAATACAACATCAACCTCGCTTGGGAACCTACTTAACAGTAAACTTACTTGAAGTAATCAGAGTAATCTACAACACTGTGACTGTGAAAAAAAACTGAATTCGAATTTTGTTCGGTGAAACAAAATACAGTTGAAGAGTTCGAGTTCGAGTGTAGTCGATGTGGGAAAAAAGCCTCAACTTGAAGAGTAGCACTCCTTTCGTTAAAGCCATAACTCGCCCAAGATCTGCAGGACGTAATTTCGTTGCTCTTTCATTCTTTGTCAATGGGCAATATTTCACAGATTACCACAACATTCTCGGGACTCTCGGTCTGGATCACTTCAGTTTCACTCAGTGGATCCATATTGTTGAATGGATTGCACCGTTCATAAAAAGATCGCCGACTGGAGCGTGCAAAAAGCAAGACCTGAAGCAGTTCGGCGTGGAGAAAAAATCTAGTTCGACGGCTTTTATCTGACTCGCGGCCACTATCAGCTCCAGCGCTACCTTCCACGATGCGAAGACTGGCAAAATTATTGCGTACTCACGATCACACCGACCAACGAATGTGAGTTGCCTTAGCGGCCTGGCCAACAATGCTTAGGTACCAGGTCGCTGAAAATTCCGTCATTACTTCCGGTGCCGCGAAAAAAGATCTTTTCTCCTCGAGAGATAATTGTAATTGCTGGATTTTAAAACAATTCGAAAGAACATCATATTTTCTGGGAATTCAAGCATGGGTTTTGCGAAAAAATGGAAAACGAAAAAATTATGCGCAAAAGAGTGGTCAAAGAGGAAATATTTAACACGTACAATATTTAACACGTACAGAAGCTTGTGGAACGAGGCTGTTTTGTTTTTTTGTAGTTAAGGTTCCCTTCAAATAAAGCCTTCTTCACAATCCAATGCTCTGAGGAGATTTATCTTACTGACATGGTCTTACACTGCAGGCTCTTACAAGCATGCGTACCCATGCCTCTACCATGACTGGTCCAATTGGGAAAGCGAAGTAGCCCCTGGGACGTGCGGACGTCAGAGCCGTTACCGTGACTACATAGAACAAATCCGATAATATGAAAAGGAG
>JAHPZR010054693.1:0-2500 GCA_019787425.1 Platygyra sinensis | reverse complement strand
ACTGATTCTAACTTACCAAAGCGATTGTAAAGGATACAGGCTTATTGCAATAATCGATATAGGAATTCAAATCAGAGAAATAGTACAATATGAGGAACGAAAGAGAGAATTACAAAAGACGTAAAACGAACACGAAACTGTCCGGCAATGGTTGGGGTTTGAATACTAAACGAGGAATACGGACTAAATAATGCAAACTAAAATCAAAGCGTTAAATCAATGTGCCTAAGTTGTTTGGATAGGATTGGGCAATCCCAATCCATAGGGAGGGATTCTTTGATCTTCAATACATCATTATCATTTTATTATTTTTAGTTATTGTAAGTAAAGAGTGATCATCGCAGTAAATTTTCCAGTTTAAGCAATTGGAAAGAAGAAGCCTGAAAAAAAAGTCAGGACTTCAACGGGATTCGAACCCGTGACCTCCGCGATACCAGTGCGATGCTCTATTGTATTATTGTATTATTGTTATTATTTACAGGTTAACGCACTCAGCGAGTGAATTATCGGGATTTACCTGCACGAATTCACTAACAATGAACGAGAAATTTCAATACCGCACGAGGCCGCCGAGTGCGGTATTGAAAATTTCGAGGAAAAAATTGTAAACATCTTGTTTACGTAAAATCTCGAACAGGACTTTTAGAGCCATGTTATGTCTGAACGCTGCTGTTAAAGACGATGATGTTAAAGTGCTTCATTCATTGACAACCTGTTGAACATCACTGATGGTTTTTGAAAAGAGACTAGTTTAGTGCGATTATAATTAACACTTAGGAAATAGAAAACATGTACCGTGTTTCTATCGAGTTATACAAACACGAGTGGAAGTTTGGGAGAACAAGAAATGCTGTGGAAACACGAGCCGCAGGCGAGTGTTTCCACAGCTTTTTCGAGTTCTCCCAAACTTTCACGAGTGTTTGTATAACTCGATAGAAACACGAAGTACATGTTTTCTATTTCCTTTAGAAAACACCGCGACGAGGAAAAGGAAAACAACTTGTTAACTTTGGATACCAAAATGTAAATTCTCTTTGCTCGCGCCATCACTACGTCAACAGCGCGCGCTAGTTCTGTGTCTCCATCGAGTTTTGCAAACACGATTTTAAACCAATCAGCGTGCGTGCTTTCTTAGGACTGTTTTCTAATACAAAATAATACGGTTCTGAGACAAAGGTCATTTTCATTTTTTGAAGTCCGTTTGTTACTCTTGAGCACCATCTGTACGCAAGCTGTGGCTGAGATAAGGTTTAATTGTTACAATAAAATCTCTTATTGGGTAAATTTACAGTCGAGAATGCCTAAACGTATTCAATTGCTCCAAATCAGTGTCAACCTTTCAGCATCGTTGACAACAATTATCGTAATTAACAAATAAAGAAGCCTCGACTGTGCTCTGTTCTGTTGTAAAGCACGCAGGAAGCGGTAGAGCACGAAAGAAGTGTAGGGGAAAACACGAGACGCAGTCGAATGTTTTTCCCCACTTTTTGAGTGCTCTACCGCTTCCTAAGTGCTTTACAACTGAACAGAGCACCGTCGAGGCTTCTTTATTTGTTTTATGATAAAGAATTCAATAATTTCCCCACGCATTCCCTGAATTTTCGAACCAAATTTTATTTTCCAAAGGAGTAAAAGTGGCGTCAGCTGTCTACTAATCTCTGATAAAGCACGCTAAAATAGGCCAATCACGATCCTTGTTGCAATTGTTCAAATAATTTGATTGGCTAAAAACCTACAGCTGTCAATCACAAACTGGACTTCGTTTAACCTTTCCCGCCCTTTCGCGTTGCCTTTCGAGAGAAGAACAATGCCTTCAAAGTTCGCTTTTCAGTTAATAGTTTTACCCGCTTTAAACAGGACGTAAAAGCAGCTAAAGGTTGCTAGTCCAGAGGAATCCGGCCGCATTGTGACTTAAGAAAACGTGTACTTTTCCAATAGAAATTACGGAAGAAGGAGCTCAAAGCTTGCCGATGAATGCCAAATGCTGAGCTGTATTTGAAAGAAGCTACAGTCATTTACGGCTTTTACCTGTTCAGTGAGGCAAGATTGCCCGAACTAACGTGAAAGTTGTAAAGACTAGACTGCTCGCATTTGTTCAACTCCGAACACGGGAGAAAGCTTTCAACTGATTACTCGTCGGGTGAGCGATGTTACGGAATTGTTGAAGTTCAATTCGTTTCGGAGCCGCCGCTACTAAGCAAGCGAGCGTCACTACACTGCATGCAAGTGTTGTTTGAGCATTTTTTACAAAAATAAAGCTTTTCATCGTAAACAGAGACTGCTCAATGGTATTCTCTGTCGTTGTTTTTCTTCTTCAGTATAATTTCTGCCTTCGTAACATATTCTGATGTCTTTCATCGAAGAATTCGCTGCTAAACAGAGACTGCTCAATGGTATTCTCTGTCGTTGTTTTACTTCTTCAGTATAATTTCTGCCTTCGTAACATATTCTGATGTCTTTCATCGAAGAATTCGCTAGGTTGAGAATTTGTTTAAGTCTT
>JAHPZR010054692.1:0-17125 GCA_019787425.1 Platygyra sinensis | reverse complement strand
TACATATGTAGCTGCTGCTACCTTAAGTCTGATGTTTATCTTCCGGAAACATGGCTGGTAACTCTTACCTTGTTTGCATTCTGAATTAGAAGGCATATATCAGAAGTGCTGAAATTGTGTTCACAGACACAGTATGTCATTTAATTTGTGATTCTGTTTGGTTTTGTTTAGATGAAGCAGCTGAGGAAGTGAACAAAATTCTTTTGCTAATGTTGGGTTGTGCAGTTCAGGTTAGCATTGTTCAAAACAATTTTAATGTATTTACCAAATTTTTACCAATGGATAGTTAGACTTTGTATAATCTAAACTAAGCATTGTACATAATTATATACAAATTTACATAGAAAAGAAAAAAAACTACACTTTTATCCCGACAAGCCTGTTTCGTGATCGCTCACTCTTCAGGGGATTTTATATACAAATTTATGTATATAAACAATAGCCTCCATTTGGTGCAAAAGATGCTCTGAATTTTTCCATGGACATTTTCTGTTCCGAGAAGCGAACACACTTTCAAAGAGTGCAGCTGAAGGAAAACTGTGAGCTTTGAGGAACAGTTTGTGTCCAAAGACATGTACCAGCAATGCCCCAGCATATTTTTGCAGCAAATGGAAGCTATGTGTATTGTGTTTGAATATGTTTTGCATTATACACAGTTTTGAAAATTGGGGAATATCACTTTTAAAGATATTTCCCAGTTTGAGCTTCGTGAACATATTCATGCAGTCATGTGATGAGTCTAGACCAATATTATTTTGTGCAAGTGAGAATATTTGATAGGTTATATATGTTGCAGTTAATTTTTGGTTTCAGTTTATTTTTTAATTTAACCAGTTAGTTTTTTTAACTAGGTGATTTTATTTTTAAGTAGTTAGTTTTTTTCTAACCAGGTCAATCTTGGACAGAATAAAATGAGAAATAAAACCACCCCTCCCCCCGAATCAATGATGAACTCGCGGTCTAACCAAAGCGCGCCATTTTTTCCATCATTGAAATGGGGGGAGGGGTGGTCTTAATTTCTCATTTATTTTGTCCAAGATTGTACGTAAGGGTTCAACGTGACAAGACAATGGTGTCTGTAATTAAGAGCGGATTATTCAACACTTTTGGCGTGATATAAGGCAGTGGTCTCTGACGCAGTGACGCGCGTCACAGCTTAAGAGAGGAATCTAAAATAAGGCATTACAAGTTGCGTATTTTTGGCAATACGGGCTAAATAAAAGGGCCGGTTTTTCTAACGTCAACTTTCCAAAACACGCCAGCGAATAATAAGGAATCATATCAGCGCTCGAGAACCCATAATCAACATGGCATCGAGAAGAAGAATACCGGAGGAGACAAAAGCTTCAATCCAAGCTCTAAAGGCTACCACAAATCTCACATTAACTGAGATCGCTGAATGTTGTAAGGTTTCGACTGCAAGTGTCCAACGCATAATAACCGCAAAAGACAAAGCGCCTGGGAAAAATAGACATTTGTGCGGTAGAAAGAGAAAGCTTACTCCTGATCATGAGGCATTGGTTCTTGGAAGCATTGCAGAATTAAGAGAGCGAGAGGGCTCATTTACTTCGCGGCGTCTGATGGACAGGACAGGAATTCGCCATGTGAGTGATCGAACTGTCCGACGCCTGTTGAACAGAAAGGGCTACTTCTTCCTGCAGGCTCGTAAAAAGGGACTGATGAGTGAAACGGACAAGGCGAAAAGAGTAGAATTTGCTCGAAAGATGCAAGAAAATTATCCACCGACTGTTTGGACCGACAATCTAGCGTTTTACTTAGATGGAGTCTCCTTCGTTTACAAGACGAACCCCATGGACCAAGCGCGAGCTCCCAAAGGGAGAGTGTGGAGAAAAAAATCTGAAGGTCTCAAACAAGGGTGCTTGGCTAAGGGGAGTAAAGCTGGAACAGGAGGAAAAGTTGCCAAGATGATGGTAGCAATAACTCACGGTAAAGGCGTACTGACTTGTGAGAGATACGAAAAAATGGATGCGCAATATTTTACATCTTTTATTGACCAACATTTTGACACCATGTTTGAACGATCTGGTAAAGGATTGAATCGACTATGGTTGCAAGACGGGGATCCCTCACAAAACAGCAAATCAGCCTGTGATGCTATGGCTCGTTGTCACGCCGAACTTTTAAAAATACCGCCACGAAGTCCAGACTTAAATCCGATTGAGAACGTTTTCCACATTGTATCTAGGAAGTTGCAAAAAGATGCAATTGATCAGAGCATTACACGTGAGTCATATCAAGAGTTCTGCGATAGAGTGCGGAGAACAATCTATGATATTTCTCATCAGCTGATAGACAAGACTATAGAATCTATGAATACTCGCATAGCCGACATAATACGAAATAATGGTGAAAGACTTAAGTATTAGACATTTCTTTGTCGTCCGTTGAACATGTTCAAAATGATACTTATACACGTTTTAGTGACGGTTCACAATATATTTCAAACGATTTATAATTTGTTTCTGATGATTAAAAACGGTTTTTTACGATTCTGGCCATCGTTTAAATAAAGAGTTATCTCTGGATATTATTTTAATTTTTGCCGCAAAACCGTGCTAAACCGTAGAAAATCGACGGTATCAGTCTGTAAACCGTCCCAATTTATTTGTTAATAGATGGAAATCGCAAAACATTCTCTTGTACCAAAGAAAACAATTGCACAGCAATAAAAAATATGCAATTAGCAAATCTCTGTAGTCTTCGCCTGACAAAGCTAATAGCTTTAAATTAACACCAACAAAGACATGAAGCTGAATGGCGCAGTGATGTAGCGCGAAGTTCGCGAGGGTAATATGATGAGAGGACCCTCAGTTCAAGACCGCGGTTTGGTCTGCTAATTTTTTTCTTTTTTTTTTCCTCCGTTAATCCTGGTCGGTTAACTTGTTTAGATTTGTTGCATTGGTCCTTTGGCCTATCACATAATAAAATATGAGTTGCTAATTTTCAGGGAATTTTTGTTGTTCTTTTTCTTTATAAACACAGGGTAATTAATGATGCAGCTGAAATACAGTGTTTAATCAGGGGTCTTATGAAGTTTTGCTGAATTAACGGATACACATAGTGTATTTACATGGAATAAGTAACACTGAGTTCCATAATAATATTTTGCGAAAAGAAGTTGTCGACCTCAAGTAGATGTATGTATTGGTTATTGTAATTTTCCGCGAGCTGAGAACAATAGAATATTTATCTGACTTCGTTAAAGAAATAAATTCTTTTACCAATAACTGCTCATGAACACGCATTTATACATATTTAATTTGGCATCAATACAGTTCATGACCTACAGTTAAAACATCCCGTACTATGAATTCATTATCATCAATCACGCACGTGAGGGTTCACTTGTTATTCAGTTGGATTTTTTTCCGCAGTTCTTGAACGTGCGACGGCAGCTATTTTCTTCTGGATAACGATCTATATAGTATACATAACCTCTGGTAACGCCAGTGTGGACCTCGGACAATCTTGGACAGAATAAAATGAGAAATAAAACCACCCCTCCCCCGAATCAATGATGAACTCGCGGTCTAACCAAAGCGCGCCATTTTTTCCATCATTGAAATGGGGGGAGGGGTGGTCTTAATTTCTCATTTATTTTGTCCAAGGTTGCTAGGTGACTTTATTTTGAACTGGTTGATATTTTTCAAAACTGGGTTGAAATTTTCAAACCAGGTTAATTTGTGTTGAAGGGGAAGGGTGAGTCTCGGACCAATAACTTATTAGATCAACAAATATGAGCAAATTTGCAACGATTGCTTGTGTGGCATAGTGGAGATGAGATGGACTTCAAAGTCAGAGGTTTGGAGTTCAAATCCAGGTGAGTACAAAAAAAAAAAAACTGGGGGGGCTAGGTCTAAGTATAGGGTTAGGGGGTCAATAGGGTTAAGGGATAGGGATAGGGTTAGGGGGGTCAATAGGGTTAGGAATTGGGATAGGGTTAGGGCTGGTGGTAAGCAGGTTACTCTTTTGAGAAACACCCCCTCCCCCCCCCCCCCAAAAAAAAAAAAAAAAAAAAAGTGGTGGAAAAATCACTTAGAAGAAAAACTATTTGCCCCCGCAGGGTTTTTGGCCCAGAGGGCCAAAAACCCGAGGAGGCACCTTAGGACTCCCGCGTAATAGAGAGAGAAGAAGAGAGAATGTAGGTATTTCTGGTATATAGCCGCAAAAAATCTCGATTTGATCGCTTGCACGCCCGCAAGGTATCGACGTTTTTCCCGCAAAACGCTCATGGGAGGCCAGCAAAGGAACACGGGCGCGAGGACTTGCGGGATCGGCGTCTTTGCCACGAGTTTTGTCCTTGGTTTAGATCTCGAGTTCAAGCGTCCCTGAAAAAGCGTTTGTATTTGCCGGCCTCCATTACTATTTCAGCGCGATCAAATAAGTTCCGCTTCTAAATGGCCGAGATTATGATCTAAAACAAATTGAAAACGCTTTCAGAGATCCTGAAGATGGATTTTGGGGGGAAAAACAGCTGAGAGAGTTCCTGAAGTATACTAGATCGAAATTCGAGGCCAGTGTGGTTCATTTGCGACTAAATAGCTAAATCAGTATAGTACCTTCCGATCGTCAGAATTACCCAAGGATAACAATAAGGTGACAGGCCTGCGCGACTCCCATTCACGTGTAGTAGCCGCTGAGGAAGTCTTGCCCCTTTTGTATGGTACGATCGGAGGATCTTTGAATATTTCGCTAAGCACTAATCCTGTGTTTTCAGGGAGACATTTCGTCAGAGTAAAGCTGTTAGAGGTCATATTTCTGTGTGGCTTCCGCTGTTATCCACTTGTAATTTGCAGAGTTTGACAGCTCTGTTTTTTTGCCAGTTTTTTTTCTCTTGATATTGCAAGATATGTTTTAGGTTCTCCCAAATGTTAGCTCTGAAGAAATAAAGTTTGAAATATTCCTTTGGCATCTCGTTTATTTGGATGGCTTATTTTCACTGAGTAATCTTACGGCAGGGATCCAAATGTAAATGTTTTGCGGCGTTTTCATTGAGGACAAATAGCTTGCCTCTAATTTGCATATATGGCGACTGTAACGCGATACTTTTGTTTACATTCACTTCTGTTGTGCTTTCGAGATACGTTTGCTCGTACACTCTTTTCTTTTCTAAGGATGTTATTTTTCCGGCCCAGACTGAATATTCTTATTTTTCTGCCGATTTTAGGCTGAAAATATTCTTGTATTATTCTTACATTATAGCTTATGGCATTTTTCGTTTTATTTAGAATTTATTAGGCTATCAAGTAAGAGTTCATATCAAGACAATGGGTTTTTTTTTTTAGCATCTGACTAGAACAATAACGTTCAATATTATTGTTTCAATGAGCAGAAATATAAGAAAGCGGGGGCAGCTATAGTGATAACTATACTAGTGTAACTAGTTAGAAATAAAATCACCTAGTTAGAAAAACACTAACTAGTAAAATTATAAAATTAACTGAGACCAAAAATTAACTGCAACATATATAAAAAAGTTTTTACGAGGTTTTGAAACTGTCGGTAATGTTGGAGTGTTTGTTTCAGTGTGACAATAAAGAGCATTTCATCGAAAGAATAAAGGAAATGGACCTTGAAGTTCAAAAATCACTGGTCGAGTACATTCAACAGGTAATGAGTTGATTTTTTGTCCTTCCACGTAACCATCATTGTGCTGGTCTTGTTTTGGACATTTTATTTCAAACTCAATGTAACACATGGTCAAACCCTGTTTATATCAGGGTACTTTCCAAAGGGAGTGTAGATAAAACGACCTTAAAGGAGGTTCATGCACCACTGTTATTGTGCATCCTTTCTGCACACCAAAATTCACGAGCCTCAATTTTTGGGGACTTTTTGGCAAACCTTGATCTTCACCTTGATTCATGGTACAAGTAAGTTTAAAAAGATTGGTCCATGAGAACATTTTTGGTGTGAATGTTTAGTGGGGAAGGGGAGAGGGAGATATCGATGGTAGTGTTCAGTTTTACATGTATGCGATAATCAAAATCACTGGCTGTGATTATGAGGAGTCCTGGTATTCTGCTTGTGGATTGAAGGATCAGAGGCCCATTTCTCCAAAGCCCTGGAAACTTTCTGTGCCCATAAAGCCATAGCATAATCCAGGGGTTTGAACACTGTTCAATCTTCCTTTGATGTGTCTCTTGGTAAGCAGAACATATCCGCTGCTATCCATTCCAGATGAGTTTTGGTAATATATCATACCTGAGTGTATGGGTTGGTGTGGTATGTGTAGAGATTGAGTATCTCTGTGGGCTTTAGTAGTTATTTTATTTGTGACTCTCCAACTTAAGACTTACTTTTAATATTATTTCAATATGTAATATTTTAATATTTTTGTAAAGCCCTTAGAACACGACTGGATAAGCGCTATATAAGTATTATTATTATTATTATTATTAACATTATTATTAATATTATTATTATTATTATTATTATTATTATTATTATTATTATTATTATTATTATTAATAACTAGTCATGCTACAGCCTACTGAATCCTTTTTCTCTGATATTATAATCATGATGATGGAAAAGTCTTCAGTGAACCCTTCCTATTGTGGAATGTGAAGTCCATGCATCAACCAATGTTTTGCTATCTGACACTAAAGGGAACTGTTGTTATTTATTTTGTCTTTCACCAGATCACAGACAACCCAGACAATGTACTTGCTTTCCGAGCTCATGAGCTGGCAGAGTATCCTGCTGAGTGAGTAATGGTTTTAATGCGCAGTTTTGCGAGAACTCTGAATACTTGAAAACAAATATATGTACCTCTGCTAATGTGTGTGAACTTCATCTCTTGAATTGAAGTCGACAGTATCCAAATGTTCACTTGATAGTTGCCAAGTACACTTACATGTATAGTCACGAATCATGTTGCAAGCTAATGTGCCATTAAATACAATATTATTTTTATCATTACTGTCTTGTTTTTTCAGCCAGTTGTTGCTTTATGCAGAAAACATGTTTTATCATTTGACCCAGCTTGCTGAAGACAGAGACAACTGTGTCGGAGTAAGTGTGTTGCATGTGTCAAATTGTCATTCAAGATTTTGAAAACTTTCACTAATATGTGCACAAGCATAACAAAATGCAAGCAAAAGCACAAAGTTCAAAACATATTAATTTTTATACTAGTAGCTGTATCTCTCTGGGTGGAGTGGATGGGATTAACATACTTTTGAGCAATACTGTAAGTGCTACAATCCCCAAGAAAAGTCTCCATGTAGGTACACCTTCCCACTTTTGCAATGTCTGTCTTGCAAGTGATCAGTTCGTTCCCTTCCCCCTAGTTCAATGTTGTTTATCGTGATGAAGTTGCCATTGCTCGTTTACAACATTGTTGTGGGTGTAAAGGGGAAGGGGGTTGCCTATTCTAGTGATGACATTAGGTATTGTACCCAAATTGCCTTGTCAGCATAGTTTCGTGCCATCTGATACAGGTGTGCCAAGGACCTTTGTTATGAATTGTAGCTAATGTTTCCTCGTACATGAATTTTCTCCTACCTATGAATGCCCATCTGTTGTAAGCACAAGTGATCTCATTGAGTTTATTCAGAATAACATTATTTGTTATTTATAGCTCTGTTAATGTTGTGTGTCAAATTTCTCTTACAATAGATGATGTCACATCTGTCATACGAAAGAGATGCATTACTTCGCGACAGTGAGGTGAGTTACAAAATGTGTAATGGTGTTCTTTTTTCATCCTTTTTGGTGTGAATTTAGTATTTACATGAATACTTACAACACTCTGTTTTTGCAATACCGTTAGGGATGTTCCACTGCTTTTCATTTACAGTCAAAGAAATTATGTTTCTGTTAATAAAATGTACAGATGTATGGAAGCAACTAAGAAAAACTCTATTTTTTTTTCTTTTCAAGAACAAAAGTCGCCGTACATTTTCACCGCCACCAAGCCCAGCTGTCCACAATAAAGAACTGCCATCGGCACAGGCTAACAAGGAAAAAATTCGACTCCTAACTGAAGAAATGTAAGTTAAGGCGGCTTCCACGCAAAAAATTTGAAAAGGGAGGTTTCACTCTGAAAACGCTACACCGGAGGAATTTGAAAACGGAACAATCACGGGTTGGTTTGGATTTGTGTTTGAAAAAATCTTGGCCAGGGAAATCATATGATGCTATCGCTTTTGAAACGCTCCGTTTTCAAACTGAAAATATTTACCGTGCACACGGATTAGTGTGTATGGTTGGCCTAACCGTAGAAATAAAGCTACGTTTTCAATTTTCTCTGGAGTTGTGTGGACGAGGCCTTGGACACAGCACAGAATCGAAACTGTATAGCATGTATATGCAAGTGGATTATCGACGAAACGGTCACGTACTGCAGGACTGCAGAGCGGGGTAAAATGCATACTGCACACTGAATAATTTTCAAGTATATGGTACTACCATTTCCCCTGCGATAGACTAGCATCCCATCTAAAGGGAATAGATTTACTCCTGGCCACTTCATGCTACAGAAACCGGGATAAGCTCCGTCAGCTATGAGCCAGTCAGTTCCAAGGCTTCAATAACCGTCAACAGACGAACCTTGACAGTATTCAGGCTAGCCAGATTGAAAGTCGGCACTACAGTTAGCCTGAATAGCGCTCTGATTAGTCTGTGTACAGTAAGCTCTCAGTAAAAGAAGTGATAACAGGATAAGAAGTTTGCAGTCTACATTTTACCCCAGTCTTCAGCCCGCAGTCCACAGTCTGCGTTGTACACTAAACACTAATGTTCGCTTTTGCATGCAGATGTCTGTGTGATTACAAAATTCTTGACTACAGTTATTCATATTTATTCATTTACATGTGCACAACATAAGCTGTAAATAAATATGACGTATTTCTTCATTTCAGAGAGGAAAAGAATGTTGCCCTCACAGAGCTACGTGATGAATTGCTTGTCAGCAAAAAGACTCTAGAAACACTCCGGCAAGAGGTACACTAAATTGATGATTCCCAATGTAAACTATACTTTTGTAATATTCGTTGTGGTCTAAAGTTGTCTTAATTAATTGTGACTGCTTTGCATTTGCTTAGAACAAGAGTCTGTCTCAAGATGCTCGATGGGTTAAAGCTTACAGAGACGAGATTGATGCATTGAAGTCAAAGGTGAGGTTACTTGAGTTGACATTGTTGTATAATTCGTTTCAATGTAAGTTAACTTGATAAATTCTTACCACAAATGGACTGCTAAAGTCCAGCGGTAAGTAGGCGAAGACCATACGTTGCTTTGTGAGGAAATTACAGCAGTGTACAGTGTATATCAACAATAGCAAGTTCACTCATGTCATAACGGCAAGGCTCCATCAAGCTTACTCGTACTCTGTTGTGATACATGTTATGGGTTAGTGACATCCCTTTTAAAAGGTGTGGCTAATTTGGTATACCTCGCGAGGTCGTAACAACGGAAAAAGGTGTGGTATTCGGAGATTTCCGGAAATTCAAACCGGACTTTTGGTGAATCGAAAGTGTCCCAGAATTTATATATTCTCTGCCATTATAATACAACTACCTCCGCGATATGGAGACACAGCACTGTGAATTCTGTTGATAGTAAACTTTGAAAGTTGACTGTTATTTTTTTAGACGGATAAAGTAGATAGGCTGGAGACTGACAACCACAGGTTTAAAGAAAAACTGCGAGATTTAGATTACTACAAAAAGAGAGCAGAGGTGAGTTTAGAAAGTCTCTTCTGTGCTCAATATTTCATTATGAGTCAGCGGAGGCGCGGTGGCCTCATGGTCAGTGCACTGGCCTCCAGATCGAGCGGTCCTGGGACCCGTTTCTCGAAAGACCCGGTAACTTAACGGCCCGAAATGATATTTTGAAATCAAAGCCTCAAGAAAAGTAGGGTGTGTTCTAACCTCTAATGAAGTCCATTTTGTTTCTTTAGCTGATAACTTTGCTGTACCATTTTCAAAACTTTTGAAACTCCCATCTTTAATGGAAAATAAAACAGCTTAACGGGCCTGGTAATTACCGGGAGCTTCGAGAAACGGGCCTCTGGTTCGAGTCCTGGCCAGGGACGTCATTGTGTTGTGTTCTAGGGCAAGACACTTTACTTTCACAGTACCTCTCTCCATCCAGATGTAGAAATGGCTACCGGTGAATAAAGTGCGGAGGGGTAATCCTGCGATAGACTAGCGTCCCGTCCAGGGGGAAGTAGAAATATTCCTGGTCGCTTCTTGCTAAAGGAACCGGACATATACGCCAGTATTATGGGCCGCTTGGATCATATGTAGACTTAACCTTACCTTTAAAAAGAAATGCAGTTGAATAGGTAGTAATGAAAGAATGGACAAAGTGAATTAAGGATGGTATGTTTGATATTTTTGTTGAAGTGGTTTAGACTGAAGATCTGTTTGATGTTTACAGGAATTGAAAGAGCAAAATGAGCTGTTGTATGAAACAAAGGTTGTTTTGGAGGAACAACTTACAGGACTTAACTCAAAGGAAGAAAGGATTGGTGAGTAAATGTGCCATATGAAACTGTGCATCGCAACATCACATTGACAAGAAACCCACGTCCTTGCGAGCCTTGAGCCCCCCCTCCCCCCCCCCCCCACCCCCTACGTCCACTTGCACCACACCGAAGGGAATTTGAAAATGGATCTTTTCGAAAACTCGGAGTAATTTGAAAACGCCGGCGTTGCGTTGTAGTGTGGACAGTAATTTTGAAAATAAAGCTTTTTGAGAAAGACATGGTTGCGACAAGTATGTGATATCTCTGACTGAGTTTTCTTGAAACACAAATCCAAAATCAGCGGTGATTGTTGCGTTCAGATTCAAGTTTTTCCGTCGTAGTTTATGGGAAATATTTGACGCGTTTTCAGAGTTGGACCTCCGTTTTCAAATTCCTCCAGCGTAGTTTGGACGGAAAACATTTGATGCGTTTTTAGAGTCAATGAAACCCCCGTTTTTAAATTCCTCCAGCGTAGTGTGGATCGGGCATAAATCCTGATGGTTTTACTTGTACCTTGCAGAAATCTTGGAGGAAGAGAATAAGAAGTTGAAGTCCCATATTCATCATTTAGCAGAGGTGAGAAGTAAAATTAATGCTCCTTCAGCTATGGACCGTGCTCTTCAGTGACAAACAGGTTTTACTTACTCAGACTTCAGGCTTCTATGTGAAAATGACAACGGTCACGACTTTTCTTTTCGCCCTGTGCGCCAACACAACACTCTTAAACAAATCTGAAATCTCCCTCAAACCCTTCTATTTACAACATTCAACTAATTCCGTCTTCCCCAAGAAGGCTGTTGTAGAATGTTTCAACTGGATCATAGATAGCATTGGCTACTTCTATCTTCAATTGTTTGCAATATGCAGTTATTGTTCTATCGTTTATGGAGGTATTTAATTTGTAAAACTTTGATTTATACAGGAGCGACAGTTTGACCAATTAAAGCTCAAAGAAGTAATGGAGGAAAATGCGCAACTGATCGTTGATAAGCAGAACAGGTCAGCATACAAATTCTCTCTACTGCCTTCCACACATTTATTTTATTCCTTTTAAAGAATGTAGTTCTTAGTTAAGGCTTTTTTCCTGGAAATTTCCCTTTCCTAAGGAAATGCGTAGCTCGCTACTTGTACTTTCACGGTGATTTACGTGTTGTTGATGAATACTCAGATTGTGTTGTTCGTGGAAAAAGTTATTACAAAGTATTTCTATGTTTGCATTTGGTGTTTCTCTTGGCAGTATGGCTGAAGTTGCCTCTTTAACATCAGAACTTGATGTACTACGAGGAAAGAAGTCTCCAGGTACAGTTGTAAATTTATTCCTTCCTTATTTTGCTTCACAATCTAACGAGTTTGACAACATGGACGGAGGGAAGGATAGCGTATTCAAAGAACTTTTGGTGTAGCTCAAATAGAAAACGAAACAACAGCTTTTAACAGTGGATATTGTTTTTGTGACGCTATTCCAGTTTGGCTTCTCTTTTTTTTCAGGAACCACAACATTTGCAAGTGAATTTAGCGAGTCCAGGTATTTACCTTGTTCATTGAATTGGTACATGACGTGCAATCTATCTTGAGTGGATCTTACGAGGCAGTCAGTATATTTTTTCTTTTTCAATCGACGAAAGAGAAGTCGAGAAGTCTTATCTTGAGATAATAAGGTCGTACAATCCCAATACCTTTTTTATGTAAAAGTTGAGAGTAGTTTAGGATTTATTCCTACAGTGATTAGAAATTTAAGGGTCGGATGTTTCATTTCTTTTCTAGCTCAATTGAAGTGCTCCGAATGCAGAGGGAAAACCAACAGCTACGGAAAACGATTGACGAGCTCAAACACTCTGGTGATAGAATTATCGAACTGGAAGCTGAAAATGAACAGCTACAGAAGGCGAGCATGGAAGGAAAAAACGCTATGTTTACTCTGAACGAGGTAAGAAACAATTGTAATATGGTTTCGATAGTACGAGAGCTGACCCGTCCCCAGTCTATCTCTTGTCAGAAAACGTTCAGTAGAAAGAATAAAAAACCGACAGAATTGGTAAAAACAAAGATACACAACAGACAATTGAAATGGAAAAAGATAGGGAGTAACAGATTCAAAATTTTACGAGAACTGATGGTAATTTTGATTTGAATCGTTACCATCCTTAAACATAGTCGCTGATCTGTTTTTCACTTTTGTCTTCCTAATCATTCACTTCTTCTCCAAAATGCTTGTTCTGGTTTATCCAATTTATTTTTATTCCTCACAAACTTTTGATAGCCATATCATCTGACCGCGGCCGCGCCGCCGCGTGATCTTTACAGTATTGCAAAATAAAAGCTACCGTAACACAATAGCATTACGCTCAAGACTGGAAACGAGGATAAAAGTTGAAGGATTACACATTATTCAAGCATTGTACTGATAGGTGGCAGGAAAGTCGGCAATGGCCGGGACGCAACAGAAACAACTGCCTACCCCACAGGTCACATGACTTATACCCAGGTCACCGCATTGTGCGAGAAAAGCATTTTTCACTTATTTCGTTTCACTCAGTCAGTGAAAAATTGTTCATCAGTTGGGATTTGGCAATTAATAGTCTGGAATTAAGAAAGACGACTTTCCATTTGATGATAGTTGGGGGTTTCGAAATCTCTTCATTGCGTACTGATCGATGTCTTTTTAAAATAGTGACTAACAATATTGTTTATTTTTAACAGGAACTCGCCAAATTAAAGGCAAGAGGGCTGCAACAAGAAAACGATCTGAACGCTCTGCGTTCCGTCGTGAAACGACAACAAGAAGAGTTGAAAACGTCGGTAGACAATGTGTTGAACTTGTCCGGAGAGTTGAGAGAAAAAGGCATAGAAATGTCGCAAGTTGAAGAACAGAGTTTGCTGTAAGCTGATTTATCACATCCAGTTTGTTTATTATTAATATAAATCTCCTAGCGGTCTATCACGAATGCCGTTCTCTGATTAGTTGCGCTACTCACTGCTTATTCTGTTATAGATGTGAGTAGCGTAGCAGTGTGCCCTTGTTAACAACATGACGGCCATTTCTTTGCGTTTTTGAAGTGTCTGTTACGACTAGTAGATCTATACTAAAGCAATAAGATTATTCGCTCTCGATTTTATGCGTGGCAGAAACCTGTAGCTCATGATAGTTTTGCAGTCTCTCGGATCAACGGGTGCATTAATCCTTTTTTATATAATAACCAAATCAATGCGCGCGCTCTGATTGGTCAATCAGCTATGGTTTATTGTGCCGGTAAACCCACGGAAAAATCGCGCGTCTTCTGAATTATTATATAAAAGCAATAGACCACAAGTTTTCTATGAGTTATAGGCTGATAAACCACTTGGGATGTTGGTAGAACACTCGAAGAATTCGTAAACCACTCGCCTGCGGCTCGTGGTTTACAAATTCTTCTCGTGTTCGACCAACATCCCGCGTGGTTTATCAGCTTATAACCCATAGAAACTTGTGGTCTATTGCTTAATTTTCAAGCAACGGTTGTTCCACAACTTCTCTGGAGATGATGATGGCTCACACGTTGATATCTGAGGCACGGTTTATGTTCCTTGTGGTTTCATCAAATCTGCGACATAACTTCATTAATTTTATAGTTTTTATTTGTACTTTCTTGTTGGCCAACCTATTTTACTTAGGTTACGACCACTGCAACCTCTCTTGTGCAGGGTGCGTGGGGTTGAACTGCATCTATGAAATACGGCTGTATCCGCAGGCCATATGTTTTTTTTTTACATGTGCTAACGTCAAATAATGTCCCCATTTCCCACTGAGGGAGAACGAATCCCACTGTAAGTCAAGTAAAAGTGCTTTTCGAGAAAGGGTATCCGACCTTTCTGACCAATGATTAACATATGAAGCTTGTATCCCCTCTTATGCCTTCAGGGTTATAGTAACGGTCTTTAATGTTCTTTTTAGTAATTACCAGCTGTCAGAAGAAAAGGTGCGGGATGTTATGAGTATGACCGAGGAGCTGAAAGAAAAGGAGGCCAAAATTACACAATTGAACCAAGAGGTGGAGGAGAAACAAGAAAGAATAACAGAACTGAGTCGGCTAGCGGAGGACAGAGAAACCAATATCATGGAGCTGTATCAAAGAGTCAAAGAAAACGAGCAAGAAATAACGAATCTTGCTAAACAGTCTGAGAATAAAGAGGAAAAGATTTCAGAACTGACCAAGTTAATACAGTCAAAAGAGGAGAAACTCGCGGACTTGAACTTGGAGGTACGAGACAGAAAGAAGGAAATTTCTGCGCTACAGGATTTGGTTAAGGAAAAGGAAGATCTTTTGGCGAAGATTACTCAGAAGATCAAAGACAAAGAAGAGAGTATTGCGGAGCTGAAAGAGAGCATCGAGGCTAAAGACAGACGGCTGCAGAGCCTGGAGAAGAGGTAAATGGTTAACGTGTTGACCAATGAGACCTTGTTTCACTCCGTTGATCTGAAGTCAAGTATACAGTTTTCTGGTTGACAGTTTTTTTACATCTGGTTACAGTACTTTTCTGTACTTTAAAATTGAAATAGAAAACATTTTCCAAGTCTTTATCGAGTTTGGAAGTCAATTAATGTTTAGTAGAATGAGAAATGCTGTGGAAACACAAGCCAAACTTTCTTGAGCAGCGCGGGAAAACGGACATGCAACAAATGGCAGTTGTCTTGTGTTACTCGTTGATTGGCTAAGGATATAACCTCTCCATCCGATTGGTCCAACACGTTGCAGCGCGTGATTTTGATTTCATTGATAAGCCGACTGTTGAGCTAAATTCACACAACTGAAATTAGGTACGCTACGGCCAGCTACTACTACGGCTACTTTAGCGGAAGGCTCTGGGTTGACAACGCCTTGTTCTCCGTAAAACTCCAACGGATTCTTAAAGGCGGCGAAATACGAGATACAAAACCCTCAACTTGTCGCGCAACATTGTTTCGTTGCAAGTTTTCGTCGATGTTTCCCGTTTTTCACCTTGCGTGATCAACTTGACCGGCAACAAAAACATTTGTTGCGGGTTGAAGAAATGCGGCGCGCTGATTGGTTGACTTGCTAGGGCACGAGCAGATTTGTTGCGCGAAAAGTTGTGAGTTTGATGAAAAACGAGCAACAAGGTCAAAACTTGTTGCTCAAAGTAGACCCGCGCTCTACTTTTCGCAACAACTTTCTTCAACCCGCAACAAATGTTTTTGTTGCGGATCAAGTTGATCACGCAAGGTGAAAAACGGGAAACATCAACGAACACTTGCAAAGCAACAATGTTGCGCGACAAGTTGAGGGTTTTTGTATCTCGTAATTCGCCGCCTTAAAGTGGTACTATGATCAAATTTTTACCCCTTGTTTTTTTGAGTGTATCACATAGTATTCCATGAAAGAATTAAAACGCCGTTTACCGTTTGTAAATATCTGCATTAGTTCTGGAGATATTTAAGTTTGAAAAATTGGTAAAATATGCAAATGAGATGCCTGGTGACGTCATGCACTCAACCCAGTATTATATCGAATATATAAATAGAGTTTTCTTGGACAATTTGCAGTTCAAAATATTGAAACTTGGCAGGCTTATAGCTCTACAGGAAACACACCTATGACTATAAAAAATTCCGTTCCCATGGCAACTCACTCTTTTCCAGTCCCCACCCAATTGATTTCAATATGTTGGTGATTTTCAGCTTTAAAATGTTTAAACAAGGCCACGAATCCGATTTAACATAGTTATTGGTTTGCTGGATCATGGATATGAAGTGCTGTTAGCAAGTATCAAAATGGAACGCCAGTGGTGGCCAGAAAAGCTGTTAATATAGGGGAGGTCTGGAACCCAATATGTTGCCATGGTAACAGAACTGTTAGCCTCATATTGTGGAGCACATTTAGTAGAATCTTACTGCAAAGAATCAAACATTTCTGATTCAAACTGGCTGAGATATCTCTTTTCATAATATTTGAACAAAATCTGGTTGAGTGTATGACGTCATCACTTGGCTAATTTGCATATTTTAAAAACTTGAATATCTCTGGAACAAAAAGAGATATTTGAAAATAGTAAACGGGCATTTTTCTTCTCATGCAGTCGACCTTTTTATGTTTCAAAATGGCTTAAATAGGAAAGGTGCGGTTTTCGTCATAGTACCACTGTACACGCTGTACACGCTGTACACGGCTGTACATGGCTGTACACGGCGTGCCGTCCTTTACAAAATCGCCTTCGTTCAAAGGAGAACCAGGGATCCAATTTCATGCGGTATAAACTTGATGAAATACAGAACTTTTGATTCGAATAAAATACATTTTGAACGGCAGTAAACTTCAAATATGACTGTCGCTTACGGTAGGTGTTTAAATCGTTTAAATTTTCTGTACAAATAACACCGGAAGTTATCTTCGCTATTTGCCGTCGCACTAAAACGTAGCCGTACCATATCTTAAGGTTCCTAATAACTTGATAAGTAGTCCAGTTGATAAAGATGCTTCACATTCTGTTTTCCTCGTCTGTCTTCAGACTTGCCGAAGCAGCCGAGGAACAAAGCCAAACTGAAGAAGCGTTGAAAAAACAGAGGAAAAGTAACGCAGAGCTGGAGAACAGGTTAGCGAGTCTTAATATCTTGATCTCGTGTTATTGTCACTT
>JAHPZR010054690.1:0-19056 GCA_019787425.1 Platygyra sinensis | reverse complement strand
AGTGTGAAAGTACTGAGCAAAACACTGAAGTCAAGAGGTAACACTGAGATGAAAAAGAAACAGGGGTAATTGAGATAGATCAGCTGTGACAGATTGCGGATGGCGAACTGGAAAACATTATACGGTATAATGTTTTCAAGATTCGCCTATGGACAGTGAAGACGCTCCCCGTTAATTAACTTTGTTGGTACGTTTACTGCTGATAGTCGCTGAGAGAATGAAAAACTGACAGCCGGCGTAATTCAGAATTTCGGTTTTTATCTGACCGCGATCTTCGGCGTAATCAAAAACTATGATGATTTTGTTCCTTTATTGTTCGCTGAGCTCTTTAATCAGTAAAAAAATCGCCGCAACCTGTCAGAACAAGTGTGCTTCTTTTTTTCAGCCAATCAGAAACAAAACTAATCGAGACATGCGTTTTTCCTACCCTGCGCTTGGTCGGTTACTTACATGTTTTTTCGCGTTTTGAAATGGTCGCACGGGTTTATTTTTGGTTCGCGATCTAACTTGCTCCAACTGACTCATTGCATATGTCACCAGTCGGGTGTGGTAACTTTGGTTTCATTTCTATGACAATTCTAAGAAAACCACACAAAAAAAACATATCCTAAAAATAAAACACATTGCTGTGTTCCCCTATACATGAGAAGGTCGATTGCAGTTAATTTATCCCTAATGTAATAAATGATGTGATTAAGGTTCGAATATAAGAAAAGAATTCCATAGTGGAAACATGACCGGCAAAATATTCATCAATAATCGCGTGTGTACAGCAGCTGTAGTTCTCCCACAGTACATCACACATGTTCTTATCCCCGCGGCCCTATTAGAGTTACACCACTGTCATGAAGCCGAGGTCAATATGTCCAACTTTCCTTCCTAATATTAATATGGCTGAAAGCCATCATAGATTAGAATTGTCTTTTCTCTATGAATTTTAAATAGTTGTTGATTAAAATTATAACCATGCCCCTTTAATTCAGAACGCAAGCTGATTGTTCTCTTTCTGTCTGAAATGGTACCAACAGTTTGGCAGTTTTTCTCACTGCATTTCGAATGTCTCGCAAACGCCAGCAATACACTAAAGGGTTGAGAGAAGAGTTTATGAAAACCAAGATGGCAGTTATGTCGTAGCAAAACCTCTTTGGAATTGAAGGTCCTGTCAGTGTTATTACGAACACGACACAAAAATATGGCAAATAGCATAAAATGATCAGGCAATAAACCAAGAAAGTACTGAAAGCGTGAGACTTGAAACTCGCCATGGTTGCCGTCTGTTCGCGGATGTTTTCATTCTGTTCCACTGCACACTTCAGAGTCAGTTCACTGTGTATAACCCTCGAGACAGCACCATAAATCTGAACATAAGAGAACGCAGCAGCTAAAAGGCACAGCACTATTATGATCATTACGTTGTATTTCACCACATCGGGTGCGTAAAGCCATAGCGTACCGGAAAATGCACCGATTAACCAGATGATTCCAATACTGATTATAGCGCGCTTGATCGTGACAAGTTCTTTGTATCTAAGGTGAAGTCGCAACGCCAAATACCTGTCAAAGCTGACTGCAGTAACAGTCAGAAGGGAAATAATACACAGAGCGTTTGCGGTTATTTCGACAACTATTCCAGCCTCGCAGAAAACATCTTTGTTTCGCATAAGTTTTCCAGTTATCAGCGAGAAATAAAGTGGATGAACAAGTAAGCCAACTCCAAGATCGGCGAGCGCCAAACCAAACAGAAGCGTGTTGGACGGAGAATGCAGCGAGGGAGTCCTGCGTATCGCGGCGAGTACTAACAAATTGGCAACCGTTGCAGTGATCGCCAAAAGTGCGCTAAGCGCGCAGCTAAGAATGTACCAACCGGGCCAAATATCTCCAATATTGAAGTCAGTGACCGTAAAATGATAACAAGAGAAAACTTCGTTTTTCATGTTCATCTTGTGTCTTTCATCGACGTTGGTAGCATTTGACGCGTTTTGTTTCAATACGTTCATCTTCTCGGGTTCAATTCTCTACAAGCACTGGCTATTTTCCCAGTTGGCCAACATTAATTAAGAGTCCTTTCACAAAACCACACAGCATGGAACAATAAAATATGATTGTCAGGCTCTTGTAATAGTTTGGAATTTTCAAAGTGCGGGGCTACTGAAAAGAAAGCGCAATGCTGATTGAGATTGATATACAAAATTTAATGCGTGCATTTTTTCATTTAATAAGTAAGTGATAATGTAAAGCACCTTAAATTTAAATGCGATATGCGCGTAAACATGATTAATATTCAGTAAAGACACGTATAGTGTCTCAATTGTGAAGCTGACGTGCCCTCCAAACCAGTAGGTTGTGGTAGGTTTTTGATAGTACCAACGTCAATTCAATTCCTTTTGTTTACAATTAGCAATTATGATTTTTTTCGTTTCCGTTTCTATTTTAAAGAGGTTCTGAGACCTACTATCTGTTTAGCATTTTAAAAGAATTATCATATCGTTAACGATCTCGGGATACAAATTACAGATCTAAAAACATTAATATATAAATCTACAGCTGTCACTTTTCCAAGCGCGCATTTTTAAAGCTTAGTGGACCTTTCCGGAGTTTTTAAGAAAACCCTGCTGAGTGAACTGCATTTAAATCACAAAATAAAAGACAAAATAAGTTATATCGAGACCTATATGAGAAGTAGCACCGCCAGGGCTAATGAGAAAGTTCTTTTGCTACGCGCTGGTTGGTTTTAAGAATTTGTTTTTCTCACGCTCGATAAGTCGCCACTGCTTCAGACAACGGCTGATCAAACTTCTCATTGAATGCCTAATTTCTTGGAAAAATGCCTCCTATAATTTTAGAGTTAATCATAATTTTGAGCGATAGTAGAGATCTTGTGCCATGAACCTATTTCCGCTACACCACGAAAATGGATCCCATATTGATTAGGAAACAATTCTGTTTTCTTTTAATTTCTTTCTCGCAGAGGAGACAAACTCGTTTTCTGGGGTTCTCGAGCTTTCGTCTTTTGAACTTGAATTGATTACCTCTCTCGTATTCTTCCACATTTCCCCCGCGGTTTTGTTGACAAACCGAAAAAAAAACCTGATGTATTACTGAAAAAAGCTTCCTAGATTATTTTTCATTATCTCTACCACCCTGGTTACTTTCCGATTCAGCACCTTTTTCCTATTGCCAAGCAGGGGGGTAAAATGGAGGAAGGTTACACTTTTTGGCAGTTACAACGTACAGGCAATGCATATGGACCGATAAACTGTATAAAATCGCGGCGTTACGTTCTGTATGAAAATTTAGAGGAATTATTATTGAGGTGTCCTAGAGCCACAGTTGTGGATAAATAGATAAGTTTTTACACTATCGCAGTTTTTACTGTATTGTAAGTCGTTGGACTAAAGACCGATGGAGTCAATCTCCTCTATACATACATGCAGATGGAGACCGCTAAAATCTATTTTCGAAGGGTCGTTGCTTTACTTAGGGAAGGTTACAATTTTCAGGACTATAAACATGTACTAACCCTAATAGGCCCCATCGACTAGCGAACACCTTTCAGTTTTATTTCACTAATTTTTCAGTTTTTCAGAGAGGTTTAAAAGTTACTGATCGAAACTCATATTGGCCTCCACGGGGTCCGGCTCTAAGTCTGATTCACACAAGACAGCTTCACCCATCACGATCTACATCTCATGTTATAAAATAACTGAGCCACTACGCGCGCTCTCATTGATCGATAGGTGTGTTGTAAACACGGTTGTGACGTTCAGATTTGCGCGCATTGTTAAGAATTATTATATAAAGGCAATAAAGCACTTTTCCGTGTTTAACCAATCTCTTTATTTTCCGTAAGCCATATGGCTAACAGTAGTGATTTTGCATGGCAGCCATGTTGCATGCCAGGAACAATGAACATATTTTGCATTAGAAAGAACATTTTTTCCCATAGGAAAAATAATCTATTGTTCGTGCCATGCAACATGGCTGCCGTGAAAAATCTCTATAACTTGCAATACTGCTATTTTGTTTCCTAGTCTCATAGATCCTGCTAAATATATAAAGAACGTATCTTCTTTGTTGTATATCAATCCTCCCTCATAATGACACTGTAACAATATCACTTTGTAATCATAATGTCTTCAGTTAATGTTTTCCTTTTGAAAATGACAGGTTTCAGAAAAGAAATTGAAGTGTATATACAACTCATTGCAATAATTGCTCATTTTTTTAAAGGAATAATCAAGATTGCATGAGAAACAGTGCATCGTTTCTTAAACAATTTTCGTTAGCTTTCACTAGGGTTAAAAACTCGGAAACCCTCGTTGACACCAGAAAAACGAAAAAAATTGATGAGCTCCAGCCACAGATGAATTCGTATATTGTAGACTTATGTATTCAACCTGTCAGAACGCGTTATCAGTTTTAATTAAGCTGCATCCAATATATCGAAAATTTAACATTTTTGTGGTTAAATAAAAAGAACATAAGTGTGTGTGATGATACACGCAGTCAAACTTTCTCAAGATCTTTCAAGTTCTTCTCCTATACTTTTAGTTACGTGTGTACACAGGCGTTGTTCGTTACTGGACGAGATTAAATATGCCAAAATATCGAGTGAAGTTTGAAACAAAGAAGAAACAACACCAGGCGTCTGTAATGAGCATCTGCCGGTAGAAGTGTCATCTATCACTAGTGCGCGATTGGTTGCCTAAAACCGTATTTTGCAATGCTGCCATGGGCCAATGTTAATTACCCAAAAGACCCCGAAACTGCGTTTTAGTCATTCAGCTTGGTCCTCACAATTTGCAGATGTCGTTTTTGCAATTTAGCCGGTTATGCTCAATAGAAATTAAGCTATTTTTCGAGTTTGGTTGCTGTTAAAAACGCTTTTGAGCCGTTTCTCTTCGCCATGGTATCGGCTGCGCTGAACTCAAACTTGTCAGAGGAAATGACAGACATAGTGTGTTATCACATGAACACTAACTACTTCAAAACTGGCGACTTCCTCGATTGGTATATCGCAAACTCCGCGCTCTGCTCAATCTTAGCCATCGCCACAGCAATGGCAAACTCGTGCATTCTTACAACCATTTGGAGAACTCCTTACCTACATACACCTTCAAACGTCATTCTTTTTTCCCTGGCGTTGTCTGATCTTGGAGTCGGTTTGCTGGCTCAGCCAGCGGCTGTGATTAACACCGTGGCTAAAATCCATGGATTTATCAATACGGCTTGTATTTCTGGAGTAGCCGTGGCTGCCTTATCGACTTATCTATGTGGTGTGTCTTTGTTAAGTGTCACGGCCGTGGGAATTGACCGATATCTGGCGCTGCATCTTCACCTCAGATATAAACAGTTGGTAACAAATAAGCGCGTTATAGCACTGCTCGTTTTCACATGGTTGTTTGTAGCTCTTCTTTTAGTTACGTGGTTATGGTATCCTCGATTTATTTTAGGATTAGGTATAGCTGTTGGTTGTATCTGCATTCTTATCACATCCGCCTGTTTCTGTCGTATCTACCTCGTTTTGCGATATCACTTTAGGCAAATCAGTATCCAGACCCAGCCTAAGACTGAGAATCAGGAATCGAATGGAACACTCAACTTGACACACTACAGAAAATCAGTCTTAGGCATGTTCATGGTTTATCTCGTCTTAGTGTTCTGTTATGTCCCTTACCTCAGTGTTGGCTGGATGTGGTGGTGGTTACAAGACCATTAACACAGTCAAATCGGCTTTTGTTCGAAACTGACGAGAACTTCTGTTTATGGTGAATTCTGTTATTAATCCTGTCATATACCTGCTGGCGTTCTCCAAGAGTATACAAAAGTACAGCCTTTGTACCGTGTTTTACAGCAACGTTCGCCTTGTGGTTTAACGATTGGACCTTCATCAGTCTAGGCTCTTGCAAAACATTTGTCCGTCTGTCGTGCTTAGGGAACCCGTTTCCAACCGTCCGTTTGCAGAGTCCACCAGGCCGACCAACGATTTTTGCAACCCTGGCTTAGACTCTGCGCCAACTTCTTCGGTTGCTGTGGGCGCCGACCGTCAGCTATATACGCGAGATTCGTTTTCTGCGTTTTGAAAATAGAAATTGGCTAGTTTGTGAGCTCTTGATTACGATATTAACCGGCCAGGACAACAGGTTTTAGTGAGTGATGTGTGCCAGGACTGGCACAAATTAAACCAAGAAACTAGAGTTATCCCAGTGGTCGCGACAACAGGGGAACCACTCGTGCACGCCAGCAATCATGCGCTCTAAAATTACTCCGCAAAGCTTTGATATAAGGTCAACGAGTGTTTTCTTGCGGTCCGATAGACAGAAGCATTTCCATTCGCGTGTAATTTCTTCCGGGTAGAGGGGGGGGTCTTACTCCCGTTTGCCCGAGGCTATCTGTTAGTTTCTAGTTGAAATCAACACTCTTGTCCAATTCCTCATTGGTCAGTTATTGTGGGAACACTATGGTCACTCTTGCGTTCCTTGATTTTTTAGCTGAAGTAAAGTTGTCATGATTTATGCAGGAAACCCGATGACCCCACGGGTTCCTGGATTTAATGCATGTATCCGACTATTATGTCTACGTTATTGTCTTGTAGAAAATCCAATGTGAAAGTTTTAGCGGTGTGTTTTGTCAGCGTATTTATACAACCTGTTGACACGTTTTTCACCTGATCCCTGATCCTAAGGTAGAAAACAGCAACATCCCTCACCATTTTATTTATTTTATTATCTTTTATGACCCTATGTGTTAAGTATTTCTGCGGTAAATATGTGGTGTTCGAAGGGGACCGGTATCTGTGTTTATTATCAACGAAATTGTAACACTATCCAAATATGGTCATGATGCTCTCGATATCTGTCATCCGTAGGTGACGGATATCCGGCGATATACGTAGCTTCGTACGTGGGAAGAACAAGTGAAGTGAAAAAATGTCGACAGAAAGGTTTAAAAATGTTACGAGCTGGAAATCAATTTTGTATCAATTTGTTTGAATAATAAAACAATTATCCTGCTCAATCTCGCGGAATATCGTCTGATTTTAGCCGACTCGGCCTACGGTCTCGTCGGCTAAGTATCAGACGATATTCCGCGGCGGATTTCGCAGGGATACATTGTTAAGTATTTTGCGTCTGATGTGAGGAATGCTCATAGTCCCAGTCCCTGAACTCTTCCTTTATTCCCACCCCATATAGGGGCTGAACCCGGGCGGGCGAAAGAAGAGTCAAGGACAACTTGCATGCGCATGCTCAGAACGAACCAATCAAAAATTATTAGGTCCCAACCACGCTGCTCGCGTCAGTGTGTAGCGCAATGCCTTTTTCAGCTCGAGCTCTGAAAGAAAATATTTCCTTTGACGTTGATAATGTCGTAAAAAAACATAAAAACGTAAAAATCGAAATATGGTTTATCGTGGTCTGTTCTCTTATCGACAACGAGTACGCGTCATTACTCTTTTTCCCAAACATTTTGTTTCTGTATGTTGAGCGATTTTGCAAAAGTTTTTGAAAGGAAAGTCTGACGTGTACAAGTAGCTCATTTGCATAATGCAGCGCGTGCACTTTCGAGTCCGAGTCGGTGTTCTCAATTGTCAACAAATCTTGACAGAGATTTCTTTCGTTATCTTTGATATTGTGATAAAAAAAACAAAAAAAACAAATCGAATGTGTGGCACTGGTGAAATTCCACTGATTTGGGATTAATTGACATGTTTTTAATCAATCTGAATGCGGAAATTGTTGCTTGTATATTATCATTCGAGAAAATCGCGCCACAAGCCAAATCTGGAAAGTACTTCTAAATATGGTTTTTCCCCCGATTTGGGGGAAAAAATGGCGGCGTTCTGAGCATGCGCATGCAAGTTATCCTGGACTCTTCTTTCGCCCGCCCGGGTTCAGCCCCTATTTGGGGCGGGAAGAAAGGAGAGTTCAGGGACTGGACTAGAGGATGTGGGGCATTCGAGGCTCTCCATCTCCACTCCACCCCTCCACCCCTTTCCACCCCTTAGCTCCACGCGTCGCGATAGATCGCGGTCGCGCAAGGGGACCGAGTGCTAGAGCTTAGTCTCTCGTCAGCTCCATCAGCTATTCAAACAAACAAAAATTGCCACGCACCGGAGATCAGAGAGCGACCCTGATCCTTCATGGTTTTTGCTCATATTTGATACCTTTGGCTTTGTATTTTTCCTTTTTGAGTCTCGACCTACCTAGATGGAATGACTTTAGCCAGGAGTGAGAGAGAATGGGCCATTCTTGTGAACGAAGTAAGTAGTTTTCATTGCAAAATCAGCTGATCTGTGCTCATGGATCTTTCGGCACAAACATTGTGGGAAGCGAAAAATAGAGCGAAAACTGCTTCGTTCAACTAATTTATTTTATTTACTCGTTTTTCTGACTTAACTTTAAAACCTAGTGCATTTAACAAGTCGTCGAAACTAAGCGGGAATTGTTATGTTCGTAGAGGACTACAACTGTACTGTATGAATGGCATACGACTACAAATTTTATAAAATTCCCAGAGACGGTAAACTTTTGCATTTTGAATATCCTTACCTTTCGTTATGTCACGCTTAGCTGAGTACACAGTTTAAAGCTAGTCTGAGATGTAGCGAGCCTCTAAAAATATAAAGGGAATTTTGTGTTTTGCTTTTCTTCCCTTTCGGTCTAATGTACATTTATTCATTATTTACAGTACAGTTTAATTCACGTCGAGAAAGATAACGTCAGAATATTGTTTGTATCAACAGCTGTCTGTGACCACAGATTTAATATTTTACCTTTTAAACCAGGGCAAATTAAAATTGCAGAAGTTAATTTACATAAATTATGCAGACATGGCCTGCCATTTTCTTATGTTCTCCTATTTTAACTTGCTGCACAGGTCTTTCATTAAAACACTCATTCTCTGAGGTTCCAAAGTTGACTGACAATTGCGTTTTTGGCTGCTGACAATCTTGTTAAATTACCAGGACAAGAAAACATCACAACCCTAAAAGTGACCTTTTGAATCCTTTGAGGTTAACTTCGTTTTTCTAAAGGATGATTTTCACTAGTGACGCACATGTAGTCAGAGTTGAAGTCCGAGTCATGAGAGAGCTTACGACTTAGAAAAAATTTGAAGTCAGAAGTTGGAGGAATCAGAACATTTCCATTTCTTCTAATTCCAATACGACTCTGTTACTTATAATCTTAGTGAAACAAGATCATAAGTGACAATTAACAAACCGATCACTAATCGAGAACCAAAATATTGTGATTGGTTTATTTTTCCACCCCTGCTTGAAACTTTAACAAATTATCTAGTTTTCTTGAGATATTAAGCAACGGGGTCATAAATGGAAAGGGTGTTCTGCTTTCAATTTTGTCTGATTCTCTGTAGATCATTCTACATTTCTCATTATGACTCTGACTCTCCATCTTTTTAAAGCCTGGTTTTCATATGTCAGGAAAATCCCAGACAGTCGGGGATTTTACTTTTTGCCCACCATTCCAGATTTTGCCAATATATCGGATATTAGGTGGAGGTCTGTCCCAGATAGCCACCACTGGTTGAGAGAGATGCCATGTTTATTTGTGATAGGGGGACTGGAGCCCAGCAATTTAGGGATTGGTAATGAGCGAAATCCATCGCTGACAGATGCCAACGTCCCTAACGGTACAAATTTGAGTTTTCATTTGTTGGGAATGATCGCCGACCATCGCAGAAATCTGGGACGGGTTGGGAAACAGTAAAATGCCAGATCATCTGGGATTTTCCCGACATATGAAACCAGGCTTAAGGGGTCTGCTTCAATGATTGACAGGAGAGTGGAGATCATGGGTGATTATTGAAACGCACAGAATTTAAAAGCTCCACTTAAAAAGTAGACAGTAAAAGTCATCTTTTAAGCATGGATGTGCACGATGAGACAAAAAAAATTATTGTTTAACTGACAATATTGTGGTAAACAAGGAATGAAAATTTGTTAAAATAGAATATAATTTGTTTCACGATGTGTAAGAGTCAACATTCTCCATTTTGTTCATCTCAACAACCAGAGTATTAGATATTCAATAAGTAGTTTGTGTGTTAACATGTACAGGGAATTGAACATGAACTAATAAGGATTGGATTGTATTACCCAGGAATGTGATAACATTACAATACTAATTTCCACTCTATTATCTGTCAAACAGGCCATCTGATAGGGTGCAGAAAGAAACTGAAAATTATGCGGAAATTTTCGGCAATATTATGCGGAAGAAAAGGTTATGTGGAAAAGACGCCAGATTATGCAGAAATTTCTAAAATTTAATAAAGTTGCTCCCTTGCATTTTTCCAACGTATGAAATACACGTTTACGTCTTACCGAGAATTTAGTCATTTATGACTGTTTGACCTTTTGCTACCATTTGTGGACACGCATTTCTTCGTTCAACGCAATTTTTCCATAGTTTTCTTTGTCGTGTTTGTCCAAAGCTTAGTAACCAGGCATTAAATCGGACGAGAAAAACTGGACACCGGTAGTCTCAAAACTAGAACCCAGGCCCATCACCAGAAGACACATGGAACGCCTGGAATGCTTAAAATTGTTCATGAACGAAAAGACATGTTTTCGTCACTGTTTTGGGTGAATAACTTCTTCAAAATGATCAATCTCTTTGATATTTTAGCTTCCGATGATGGTAATAATTTGCTTTCTCGCTTATATGTAGCAATTTTCTAGTTTTATGCGGAAAAATGCCCCAAGTATGCGGAGGATGCGGAATTAGGCAAATTATGCGGATCTGCACCGCCGCATCCTGTCAGATGCCCTGGTCAAATGGTTGCTTATAGGAGGTTAAAACAAAATCAAAGTAAATTCATTTACTTTTTAATCTCAAAAAGTGGTGAGCCCCATGGTTACTTACAAGAGGTTCCAAATATAGTGATTTGACTTGGAAACGTTTGGTATTTTGGAAAACTTGTTGCAGAGACGAGGTGGTCATAACCAAAGGTCCAACTGTATGCTGCTATAAGAATTATAAAACCTATAAAGAACCTTCACATGTAATTCTGTTTGCTGCTTTCTGTATCTTCTTTCAGTATAACATTTGCAAGAAGAAACTAACAGTAAAAGAGAGGCTCTGAAGATTCTAACAAGTGACTTGGAAACTGTGCCAAAGGGAGCGGGACATTTATAAAACAAAGATTAAACAACTGGTAAGTTGAAAATTGGGCTAAAATCCTAGGGGAGAGGGGGGAGGGGTGGACACTCCTATGAATACACTATAATGGGTATGTGCTGATGTTAAGGGTATAGGTTTTAGGCAGTTTAGTCTGGTTAGGGAATAGAAATCAGACTCACAGTTTTGTTTCAGAATAGGATATAATTTACTAAGGAAATGGCCAGTGGATAAATAATTTAGTGAAGAACAAGGTTCTTTACCCTGGGTTGTATAATAGCATTTGAATCTTGTAAGTGAGAACTGCCACCCTAAGACATACCAAAAATGCTTTTTAATCCCCTAAAGGTACAATGAGCACCCCACCGTTTTTATATGGTAAACCCTTCCTCTCACCCCCTTCCAGGGCCAGAATGGTGACTTGCTGGCTAAAAACGTCCCTCACCTGTTATTGCTGAATAGTCACACACATTTGTATACCATCCTCAGTTTCTTCAGCAAGAAGCTATTAGTAATAATGCTTCTCCCCCTAAATGTGGGTTGCTGGTCCATGGCAAGGTAGCTTTTGCACAAGGTTTTCCTTTGTTTGAAGTACCCATTATATACTCTTGGTATGAGGGAGGAGGACACATGATGATGACAGACAACAACAACAACAACAACAACAACAATCTTTATTATTTACACCTTTTCTTACAATTAACATAATACATTTTTTAAAAGAATTTAGATCTATAAAGAGGGAGAAAAGAAAATAGCTAAACATTACCATTTAAAGGTGTCTAGGGGCTAAGTAAACTTAAGTTTTCTACAAACCTCATGCTCAGTAATTATTATACTCTGTTTGACTTGTGAACAGATTATCAAATGAGGTTCCAAAGATTTTTTTCATGTTTCAACTGAATGACTACAATGACCAAACAAGTATAATCTGTTGGTTGATATAATATATGAATTATGTAAATTTTAATTTTTTCTTATTTAGTTAAAAGAGGTTGAGGATTACAAACGTAAAGAAAGGGAACAACTAGTTCCAAAATCAAATCCTTCAACGCCTGTTAAAAAGATACAGGTAGGTGAATTTTCAAAGTGTACATGTATCTTTTGTATGTTTTTGTCTTGCTATCCTACTCCAAACAGTCACATATGGTATAATGTTATAGCAGTTCTCCTGCACTAGCTGACAGTATTTGTCTGGTAAAAAGTGTTTTAAGGTGATTCCTCAGCATTGCATTGCACATCCCTACTGCGCACCATTTTTGCACCATAACATGTATGCGCAAAAATTGAAAAGTTTAGGCTTTACGACTGTGCTCCTCTTACCTTTCACTTGTGATGTGAACCTTACCACTCCTAGAAGATGCACACAAGAAAGACGTTTTTGTCAACTCTGATCCGAGATGAACATTTTTGCCAAGAAGCACATATCAAATTGCTCCTTTAAGATGATGCAATGTATCTATTGAGACTTTGCAACACCAACTCCATGCACTTGGCCACTGATACCCCAAAATGTAGCAGCATTCAGAAAAAGAAAAAATGCTCTACTAAATGGGTACCATTGCACGGATTTTTGATGCACTTTTGACAAGTTATGACTCTTAAATGAGTATTGTACCATAAGTTTTTTATCTTACATTTTGAATACATGGGTAACTGCACTGTTTGGAACAAGTTACACAAAAAATTTGAAAAATCTAACGTCTAGTGTTACTTCTAGGGAATCACCTTAATTGATAAATATTTAAAATTATATTGTTATTGATAGAGAGGAGCATCATTTTCTGGTCATAGTGTGTGGGAACAGGAGCTTCAAAATGTCAGAGAAAGGAAACAAAAGGTAACTTTAATTTTCTCTTGAGATATAAAGTTCACTGGTTGAATATTTATTTCCTGTTACAAAATTAAACCATGAAAGATGAACTTATCTAACAGTTTTAAGTTTCATGTCATTAAATCAATCAATTTTGTGTACTGCTGTAACTAATGATTCAACTAGGTAGTCATCCACCTGGGCTTTTAGTTGTCAGTTTCCTAGACAGGCTGCCCCTACCACGGCCTTTTACAGTAAACTTTGTGCCCTACCGTGGCTGCAAGCTCTACCTGCCGACACACGCTTTTTAGGGCACCAGCCAGCCACCCACCCACCCTTTGTCACTATTGTTCTACATTGTAGCATGAGAATGACTGTGTAATGCTTTGTTTCATGTAGATATCTGGCTATGCCAGAAGCGTTTTCGAGAGGTTAGGTCAGCTTATCTCCAGCCAGTACAAAAATTGTACTGAAACAGAAATAATATTTTCATTCATTTGATAGTCCCTTGTTTCAATAATGTTGTGTTTAATTATCATTACCAAATTGTGAATCCCATGGCCATTTACAGTAAACTTTGTGTACTTCTCTATGACCTGTGGCAGACCCTTTCCCAGCTATTGTGTGAATCACGCGGGGAAAACAAAGCTCTGAAAAAAGACTTTGCTGAGTTGCGTCAACTGTACAATGATGCTCAAGAAGATATCAGATCTTGCGTGAGGCACTAGCCAAAGAAAAGAACTGCAGCAATAAAATTAAAGATGGAACAGATGGCATAGATCCACGTCAGGATCTCATTTCTCAGCTGGAAAAGAGCCAGGAGAAGGTATGATGAGAAATTACAACTATTTACAGCCATGTACAAAATAAAGTAACTCCCCTAGCCCATGTTTCCTTTTGCCAAAATTAAATTAATTTAAAACAGGATGTTTGCGACCTCGCCTGTCCCCCAGGGCCAAGATGGCACCTCAATGTTTGCGACATTGGGATATTAAAGAACAGGGTGTGTCCAAGGAAAGGTATTCATGAACTTAAATACAGTTGAACCTCTCTGCCATGGCCACCTTGGGAACAAAGGAAAGTGCCCATTGTAGAGATGTAGCCATTACAGGAGGGAAGGGACAGATGTAATATGACACCTGTTTTTTTAGGGGATCGTCATTTTTATTTTTCCAAAAAATGCTTGCAGTGTATATAATGTGCTTAGAAAATACTCCTAAGAAAATACACACACTGGTCGGTTAAAAATCATGTATCTTTAACGCGATGAAGAGACACAGAACTAGCGCGCACTGTTGCCATAATGATGGTACAAGCAAAGAGAATTTAAATTTTGATAATCAAAGTTAACAAGTTGTTTTCCTTTTTTGTTGTGGTGTTTTCTAGAAGAAAGCATCTTCACCGTGTTTCTATAACTCGATGGAAACACAGAACTAGCACTTGCTGTTGACGTAATGATGGGCTTGTTCTCTCAAACTTCCACTCATGTTTCTATGACTTGATAGAAACATGGTACATTTTTTCTATTTCTTAAATAGCACCTTCAAAATATATCAATAAACAGAAACCAAACAGAAACGGGGACCAACAGATGATCACATTTTGTGATGTACCTTTTATGAAAGATATGGGGTTTTGTATACACTGTTTGTCAGTTGTCAGTTGGGTAGTTGGGATGCACTTTGGAGAGGTGTCCATTGTATAGATGTTAAAATAAAAGCGAATGTATGGACTAAAACATGAAACGAGAAACGGTGGCTATTGAAGAGAGGTGGTTGACTGCAGGCAATGTGTTAGATTCTGCAGTCATGGCAATGGCCCAATAGTGGAAGGGTTTTTTTAGAGGAAAGTGCTGTTGTTGTGTTCTCGATTCAAACTTGACCAACCTGTATGTGGGCAGCATATGGCTTCATGCAGAGACATGCACATTCGTAGTTTCGTACATTGGACATTCTTCTCCCTTCTCAATAAAAATGAAATATGTAGCTAATCAGAAAGCCAAAACTATTCCAGGTACTTTGATGCATACAACAATCATAGTGTCCAACAAAATGTTCTTACATTTTAACCTGTAAATTTGGTGTTTGTCATATTTAGATGATGGAGCTAGAGAGGGAAAAACTGGCTATAAGTGATGAGAAAACTGAGATTGCCACTGAGGTGTGTGTTTATCTCTAGTATTATTGTCAGTTCTTACCCTTAATTTACATTCCTTCAGGAGCATTCAGATGTGTTTAAGCTAGGGTAAATAAGGCAGAATTAATTTATTGAAATGAACGGGATTGAAATGCAAATTATTTATTTAATTGAATTTCAATTAATTTCATGTCATTTCAGTTACTAATGTTGTGTGATTTTAGTTTTCCTGACTGTCTAAGTGTTCACAAGCATTGAGTGAGTGAATCTTTATTTAAAGACAGTTAAAAATTAATTTTATCAGCTAAAAGCTTCTAACTAATAGTAAAAATAATTAGATTAAAATTAAAGCTTTCCACGAATGCCGTGCCTTGTACATCTCTTTTGAGTAGGCGTTTAAACTGTCTCAGGGACTCAGCTTCCCTCAGATCAAAGGAAGACTGTTCCAAAGAATGGTGCCACTTAATAGCTAAAGCTATTTTTATAATAGTATATGTGTGGCAGTAGAACATTTAGTTTATTCTTAATAGAGTCCCTTAGATTATACATGGTTTTGCACCACTCGAATTTACAACTTAGAAAAATGTTTCCTGGAGCCAACTCATGCAGAGACTTATAAACCATTGTAGCTTGTTGAATTTGCTGCTGGCTTGTTAGATTTTTCCATCCGAGAAGTTTGAACAGGTGATCAGCATCTATGTCATAGTTTGAATAGGTCAAAACAAAGGCTGCTCTATTTTGTAGTTTTTGTAATTTATCTTGTAAAGTTATCCCACAGTGTCCCCAAACAATGTTGCAATAGTCAAAGTGTGGCTGTATTAGAGCTTGATATATTAGATGTAAGGTTGCTTGAGGGACAAGTTGCCATATTCGTTTTATGGCCCCAATGCCAGAGGCAACTTTGTTTGTTACGTTTTTGATATGGCCACTCCAGTCAAGTTTATAGTCGATGGTCACTCCAAGTTATTTTGTGGTAGTGACCTGGCTAACTTGAAAATCATTAATTGCAAGTGGTGTGGATTCTGTGAGAGTACTTAGCCTCTGCATTCCTTTTTTCAAGTTCAAATAGAAGTATGTCCAACTTTCTTGCATCTCAGACTCAGTTGACAGTTTAAATTCTTTTTAACTCATGAATTAGATCTAGGCAAGTTCCAGCTTTTAGTGGGATTAGGAAATGGAAATTATGGTCTACAAACAAGATTCAGACTAAAAGCTTAGTCATTTTCAGTGCTCAGTCAAGATGCCCAATCTTAATGTAGAATTAGTTGGACAACTTCACAAATATATTTAGGACAAGGACAGATGACCAATTGTTATTTCCAGTACTGTTATTTCTTCTGCACTTGTCTTGAAGTGGCACTACCTTAACAGGTTGCAAAAAGTAGCCTGGTGTACCATGACAGGGAAACCTGGTATACTAATACTTACACCAAAAGTAGCATCCAGCTGTCAATATTAGGGGGCTCTCAGATTAACCTTCATAAATAAAGAGACTTGTTTTTCCAACATGAAGAATAAAGCATATATTTTGTTCTTGCATAGTTTTAAAGGTACATGTATTTTAACCTTTCAGTTTCAAGCAGGATACAGCTGGACATAATTGTAACAAATGATAAGGGGTTGTCTGTAATAAATGGGTGTCAATAGAGCAGGGTTCCGCTGTACTCTAATTGTACACCTGCATTTATTTACGTATGTCACTTTTCTTTACTGTATTATAATTTAGAGAGATCATTTTAAGGACAAGTGTGAGAGACTCAACACACAACTTAATTTTATCCTTGGTGCTGATGACAGGCGACTAGTTGACATTGACTCCGTTCTCATGGAAAATAGGTCAGTTCAGTTTACTTAGTCTGGGGATAGATTTATACATTGTACATTTAAAGCAGTCTCACTAGATAGAGATCTTTCTTGGCTGATTTGTTGTATACAGTTGTCTCAACAAAGGTTGCCTTTACAGAAACTGAAAAGCGTAAACTTAAGTATACGTATCGCTTAAATAGCGACTTTCGGCCTAGATGTTTTGCCGAGTATTGTCTTTTGGGATGACAATGTCGTTTGGCGCTGTGGGTAATTTTGATAATTTATGGTTGCTTGGTTGAGGATCATGATGCCATCAGTAGGGAGGGAGGGGAGGCATAAATACACATGGTTGTGATGTTTCCTTCTATCAAACAACTACCGGTATATATGGCCATTACTGATGATACTTTTCGACATTGTTGCCTACACTTATAAATACTCTTTCTTATTCCCCTTCCTCGGGAGTTACTCTGTATAATGGCCTATACCGGTAGCCTCCGCGTACCTTTTTCACGCTTCAGGTATATGAAAGGGTAGGGATTTCACGAGTCAAAGTACATGAAAGGTAGGGAAATCTGTCAGTTAGATATTTAAAAGGGTCTTTCATAAAATTATTTCAAACACACATATCTTATGACTGTACTGTTTCAAGACTTCCTGTTTTAGCAATTTATTCAAAGAACGGGCGAATGGAAGGTATATGAAAGGGGTACCATTTGTCAATGGAAGGTATACGAAAGGGGTATCTTTTCTGCCAAAAATGGTATATAAAAGAGTAAGGGGTTGGACCTTGGGGCAGAGCCTCCTCTTAGGTTCTTTTAGTATCCCCCCCCCCCCCACCCCCTCGGGCTCAGGGCAACCTTTCTCGACACAGCTGTCAGCAAAATTACTGAATCAGTTCGAAAGAAGTGCATACACTGCAATTCCTGGTAAAAATAATTTTTGAAAAGCTGCCATAATAAATCGCTGTCAGTTTAAATCATTCTGACCCGAAATTCAAAGAATGTGTGGGAATGCGATTTCAAATCATTCTTTCGAAATTTTGCCTTCTTAAAACTCACACGCTTAATTTTCAAGGTACTTGAAGGAACAAATAAAGCAGCTAAAAGAAGAGAAAAATATGGCAGTGTCAGCTTTGACAAGATACAAGGTATGAAACGTAGTGAACTGATCTGTAATCTGTATTGTTTTATGACTGTTATCGCAAGTGAACGTATAAGTTCAGGACAATAAACTGTTTGAAAGTAATGACTACTATAAATTAGTGGTCTTGACTGTATTTTGCCGTATCCAAATTTCCAATTAGCCACCCAGAACCTTTGCGTACTGTCCTGATTTCCTACAATATATTAGTCGATCTAAGTCAGCCAGAATATAAAAAAATCAGTTTAAGTAGACTTAATACCCAATTGAAAATTGTAACTTTTTAATGCGCACTGCATAGTGTCGCCCAGCCGGTGTAAGTATAATGTACGTCTTACCAATCAGAAGAGATTTTTAACAGATTATATCAGCTCTGGTGTTCAATAACATAGTTGGTTATCGTTTGACGGGTTTCTTTTTGTTCACAGAGTACTTTTGAAAAGCGTAAGAACAAGATCTTAAAGGCCCAGTTTCAAGGATCTTATAGTAACACGGCCAAACATGGTAAATACACCAAGTAGATTGCTGGGCTGTCATCAAGTTTGAATCAACTGTACTCTTGATCTTCACAGCTTTAACAAACTTGTTACCTTTTGATAGAATTGTGTCAGTTATAGTCCAGTTCACCCGTAACATCAAGGGCCCAGAACATACTGGTGTTAGGGGTTACGGCCCCTTTACATTGTACCTTGATTGTGGCAGCACTATCATTGTTTTTTGTAACACTGATCATAACATTGATTAAACAATAGTGTCTCTGTCGCGGAACTATCGGTCTAATAGTAACTAATATTTGCCCAAGAAGCGAAGCTTCGAGGGCAAATATTCTAGTTTAAAGAACATCAAATTTCCCAGGGGCAACTATCAGACCGATAGTTGCGAGACACACACTCTATTTTCTTTATTGTTCACCACTAAATTTTCTTCCGCGCGCCAGTTCAAAAATCCTATCGAATTATTTTCAACTTTTTTTTAGATAAAAGCCGTTAAAGTTAAATGCCCTTTTCTGTAAGATTT
>JAHPZR010054689.1:0-15480 GCA_019787425.1 Platygyra sinensis | reverse complement strand
ACGTTTTTGATGACACAAGTTTGCTTTAAACCAATCATATGGTGGCATTGAAATGCACCACGAAAGGACAATTTTTTCTGTGTGGCATCATGACTTTTTTGTATTACACGATGTTCATTCACATGTTTATCTTCAAGAGGAAAGCTTACCATGCTTTTTGTCTGCCATAGAATTGTCAGCATGACTGCTGTTTATCAGCTGAAGATAAACTATCATCAGCACAATTTCAGAGCGGCTTTTTAGATGCATTTGACACGATAAAGAGGACAGTAAGCTTTCCTCTTGAAGCTAAACATGTTATGAATGAATATCACCTTATACGAAAAAGTCATGACGCCACACAGAAAAAAATGCCCTCACATTGCACAATTCAATGTACCATGTATTTGGTTTGAAACAAACTCCCGGCATAGAAAACATTACTCTGAAGACAGCAAAAAGATCTCTGGGTGTCGCAATCTACTGGGAAGCCCAGGGGGGTACTCGGGATTTCTTGTTACGGGGATGATCAAAGGATTTTTTTGGGTTTGAAATTTTCGATTCCGGGATTTTTTTGGGTACAAAAATTTGGCAAGTATTTTTTTGGGTAGCTTGATTTGAGTAGGGACTTTTTTAGAGTATTAAAAAGAATTGGTAGTGCTGGTGCCCTGGCTGCGAAGTAATGCAAATAAAGTACAAACAAACGTGTTTTGCTGTTGTTTAATAGTTAAATATGGTGATGTTTTACATTGCATATGTTAAATACTGTTGAAACAAAACCGTTCTTGGGTGTTTCTGGCACCCACTCTAGCATGGTTAAAATGACTGCCAGATGAGGGAGAGGACAGAGCTCAAAGTTTATTTTTGGCTTTGGGAGCCCTTGTGCGACCAGGTGTATTAAATTTTTAGGCGCACTGCCGAAATTTTAGGCGCACAACTTCAAATACTTGGCGCACCCACTCCAAAAGAAATTGACTTATATTTAACGCTCCAAAAAGAGCGGCGAAGCCTTCATGTTGAAATACGGGCCTATTCTAGCAGTATAGGCCACTTGCACTAAGAGGTCACGTGACCAATGCTTCCCTTAAACAGTGAGTTGTAATCTTGCTGTTGCCAAAAATCGACAGAACACATAGAAATTGTCTTACACCCGAAATTTGAGAGGAAACGCATCTAAGGGAGATATTTTATGGCGTTTTGATTTTTCAACAAAGTAGTATGATTTGTATGGGCCGCCATGTTGGAGGGCATGCTCTTGCCCTCCAACATGGTGGCCAAAACTACTTTTTGCTTCTATCTTGTTAAATGTTTGATAGTTACGTTCAGATGTGCTCTAAACGTTACCACATCATCTTTTCAACATTTTCCTTGAAGTTTAAGTGCAAAATTTGTGTCGGAAAGCGATAATTCATAATTTTAAAAATCAAGTTTTGGTCACGTGACCAGCTACGGGCTTTCTCATTTTAAGCAAATGGTGCTCGTTTGAACAATCAAATCACTATTATTTGGTTTAAGAGATGACCCAGTAATAGTGTTTCAAAGGCAAAATCATGTAACTTTCATTTCCATAAAAACGATGTCACATGACCTCTTAGTGCAAGTGGCCTATTGAACACAACGAAAACAAATAAAAGAATCAGGAGATTTCACACAAGAGTTAAGCTTAGATAATTAACTGCTGATGTCACTTCATTGAGTATCCTCACTATCCAATTGCTTGTTGTTCACGAAGATTCTTGAATTTTTTCAACATGTGGTTATTCGTGAGAACTAGCTTGATCTTTGTCATTTTTGGCTAGCTTTCAAGCCATAGAATTTGTGGACCGGTCTGTTCCAAAAACGCTGGGCATTTTTGTATGTCAGACAAGTGAAAAAGCTTTCTTTACAAAACGCAGCATTCTGAAAATATTGTTCGCGAAAGAACGGGGACACAATTTAATCTCCTCCTAGGTCTCCAAGATTTCCACTAGGACGCCTAGCACTGTGACCACACAATGAAGCACGTGCTTCATTCCTTCATTTGCATGTGTCAGCGGAGTTGTTTACAGCACAGAACGTGGGAAGAAGTGAAAGTTTGTGTTTGGAGAATCCACAGGGAAATTAGGCTTAAAGACAACAAATAAAACACGCAATGATGAAAGGAAAATGGTGCAACTTTGTTATTTGGTGCCTTGTTGTGTTATATCTATGTTAAAATTTACATTTATCAATCAGAGTACATTAGTACCGGTTAGTATGGTCAAGTGAGTTGGCATTAGAGAAGTCGCCCTGTACTTTGGCTTTTAAGGTGCGGTGGTGGGACCACACATGATATTTTAGGCGCACAGCCATAAATCTAGTCGCATATGGGACCAGTTGGTCATTAACTTTGAGCCCTGGAGGATATATTCAGATGGTATGATGAATAAACAAACACCAGTGTTCAATTTCCAATGCTTTTCTGGAACTTTTAAGGGCCACAAAATTGGCATGGGATTTTTTGGGGGTTAATTTTTGGTCCAGGGATTTTTTGGGGTTTTGCTGGAAGCCATAGGGATTTTTTTGGGTCTTGACTTTTGGCTCCATTCGATCATCCCCATCACTTAAAATCCCGAGTAATATTAAGCAAATTAAAATAACACTCTAATAAGCCCTAACGATGACAGAAGACCTCGCTTTGAAATATTACCAAAATACCCATCCCCCCACCCCCTTCAAAAGAAACCGCCATTCCTATGGGTTCCAAGTAAAGCCAATTAGTATTTAATTAGTAAACAGAACTCTGTATAAGCGACAAATCACCCTTTTGCTTCATAATGTAGGACGCGATTGGATGTGGCCCATTTTTGGAAACTACATGTATAAAGAGATTCATCTTACCCAAGTGGATGTTTTGCTGAGGCGTTGAGCCGCCTGATCTCCTCGTAAGTAAAGTCACAGACCTTTCCATGTCCATCTGTTGTGCGGTCCACAGTTGAATCATGAATTATTACCGGCACGCCATCTTTAGTGAAATCCAAGTCAAACTCGACACCCAATGCCCCATTTTCCTTCGCTAGTTTAAATGCCGCCATCGTGTTTTCTGGTGCCTCCATTCCACAGCCTCTGTGACCTATGATTATCGGCGAATTTCTCGTCTGAGCGCCTCGTCGAAGAAAACATTTCACTGTGTAAGGTGTAGGACGAGGAAAACGAAGCAAACGGTAGAGGATAAACATCAAAATACCCAAGAAAACAAGAAGAATTGTGAAATAAATATGCAACCCATACGACACAGCCGTCAGCGCCATCTCTACAATCATTACAAACATACTGGGGCCTGGGAAAGAATGATCGAATATTGTTGCTCATTTCACAGCTCTGGTGTTTTGGAATACTTTCCTGCTTTTACTTTTCATTTAGTTGCTCGATTCGTTCTTTTATGAATATTAATTTATGTGCAAGTATAAAGGATGTCAAATATTGGCTAAAATTGCTTTATTGCGGTCTAAACAGAGGCAAACAAAGTTAATATTTTATGGCAAGTTCAGCGAGTAGAATATTCGTTACCAGGGCCTTGATTTTCCTGCAGGCAAACATGGCGAACAGGGCGGGGCAAAACGAAGAGGTTTACGAGGCTGCACTCAACAGCAACGAATCGACTCCATACAAGCGCTTAGGCAAGAATGCTCGGAGGAAAAGACGCCGGCAACTTCGGCGTCTTCAAGGAGGCCATGAAAGCTATTCTGTGTACATCAGAAGGGTACTCAAAGAGATTCATCCAGACATAAGTATCTCAGAAAAAGCCATGAAGATCCTGGACTCATTCGTGCACGGTCTCTATGAACAACTGGCAACTGAAGCTTCGCGTGCTGCAAGGATTCACCGGCGAAACTCGCTCACTAGCAGAGATGTAGAAATAAGTGTTCGTGTAGTGTTACCAGAAGGACTAGCAAGGCGTGCCATGGACAAAGGAAATCTGGCAGTTGAAAATCTCTCCAGTTAATTGCTGCAAGATTTAAAACACTTGGAAGCCATTGTTTCCTAATGTGGTTTCGTTAGACGTTTTCTCGGGAATTTCAATTACTTGCCGTTGTACAAGGTTGCAAACTCTTCAGGGTACCTGACATTCACGCAGTTCCTTCTTTACTATACATTGAACTCTGTAACTCTTTTCTGATTGGGCAAAAGCTTACCGTGAATTTTTTTCAAAATCAGTGCCTGTGATGTCATAACTGCAGATTATACAATAATCATGTCAAGGACACTCAAGGTCATGGGTAATCATGTCAAGTTTGTGCCCTTTGTGTAGCATCTCATAAGTGAAGAAGCAAAATCATGACTTCCATTTTTTTCGTTCGATGAATAGCAAAACAATTATTGGATCCAGTTTTTGTGATATCCAGAATAATCAATGTCGAGGTAAGGGTAATCAGCCAAAGCTGAAGGCCGAGGCTGATAACCCTTACCTTGACCTTAATTTATTACTCCACTTGATATATTTATTAATGTATATGACAGCCTAGTTCAACCATATTTTAATTATTGTAGTGTTGTCTTGGGCAACTGTGCATACCTGCCAACTCTCCCGGTTTTCCCGGGAGTCTCCAAGTTTTTCATTAAATCTCCCGGTCTCTTTTGGGGGTTATTCCTGGACATTGTCTTTAATGACATTCTCACAATGCAGAGATTTCTAGACATCTCCAGATTTTTGCACTCTGGGGGTTGGCAAGTATGACTGTGGCAGTGGTCTCTCTGAAAAGCTTCAGAAGCTCTAAAATCATGCAGCCCTTATTTTGATTTGTGCCAATAATATTAGGGATCTAATATTGATGAATTGTTCCAGGCACTGGGTTGGCATAAACTCAGATATCAGAGATTTGAATCTGCTGCTGTTATGACACACAAATCTTTACATCGGATGACCCCTGAGTATCTGAGTTCTGGATTTGTGTTTCAAAATGACATACCATCATATCAATTAAGGAATACTGAAAAGAAATAGGCTCTTCCACAACCCCGCACCAATTAGGGAGTTTTAGCAATGATGACGGTGACAGCAGGGAGGACGCCTTATAAAAAATAAATTTCTCTTTTACTTTTGAATGTTCCAACTCAGTAAATCTGTTCAGTTCCCCTATCCATCTAAAAATTTGCTCAGGCTAAACATGCATTGACAGCAATCAATTTTGGCAAAAGGAGATACCAACAATAATAATAGCCATTGTGGTTCACATTCTCCAAAATGTATAGAACTATAAAGTCATTTCACATTGTTGTCTTGCAGACGACGGCAAAGAAATGTACAAAGATTCTAAATGCACTTGCATAGCTTTTGTTATGCTCATATTTAAACCTTTTCTTTTTTCTGGATGCTGTTGTTGCCGTTGCCATCTTGGTTTACTAAAACTCCCTATTATTTCTCGTACAGCGGAGCCAAGATGTGGAACAGCCTATGTAGTGACCTTCCTGCAGCAATATCTTTACATAATCTTGAATGACTTTTAACACTGCATCCTTATAAAGCTGCTTTTAGTATGTAGGTTATGTTCAGGACAATTAGTTGATCTTTCATTGTTTTATAATCTTTGCTGAAGGATTAACTGTGTATAAATAAAGTTACCATTGCCATTGCCATTGCCATTTCCAAGGTATCCACCTGCACAGGGTCCACCCCAGTGGAAGAGTATGACCTGTGATCACCTGTGCACTAATTTTTTCATGTAAGAGATGATCGGAGGTTTATGTAACAGTGGTCAATTAAAAAAAAACTATGATCAAACCTTTATTTGCATTTGATTATTTTCAGATGTCCAGTGGTGGTCCTAAGGGAGGGACCCAGGGGGGCAGAGCAAGCAAAACAACCCCCACCCCCCTCCACCCTCCTTAGCTCAAGGTCTGGATCTGCCACTGGTCTCTGAAACAGAGTAACTGGGGATTAAAATTTAGTGGACACCTTAGGATGAATACACCATGTATATGGACAGAAACATTACCTAGACTAGGTGATATGCTTCTGGTATGGATTAGTGATATGGATTAGTGATGTGGTCAATATATTGGTTTAGAAAACAGTCCTAAGAAAGCACGCGCGCTGATTGGTTAAAAATCGTGTTTGTATAACTCGATGGAGACACAAAACTAAGGCGCGCTTGTTGACGTAGTGATGGCGCGAGCAAAGAGAATTTACATTTTGATATCCAAAGCTAACAAGTTGTTTTCCTTTTTCTCGTCGTGGTGTTTTCTAAAAGAAATAGAAAACATGTACTTCGTGTTTCTATCGAGTTAAACAAACACTCGTGAAAGTTTGGGAGAACTCGAAAAAGCTGTGGAAACACTCGCCTGTGGCTCGTGTTCCCACAGCATTTCTCGTTCTCCCAAACTTCCACTCGTGTTTGTATAACTCGATAGAAACACGGTACATGTTTTCTATTTCTTAAATATTAGGGTCAATATACTGGGTTTTATTTATCACTTGAGTTAAACAGCAAAGTACCGTATCCTCACTGCATCCTCAAAAAAAGTAAATTGTTTATTGTTTTGTTTTATTTGAGCAATAGACATATCCACCATCGTTCTTTACCGTTTGTTCCAGTGGCCACTGTTCTTGACGGATCTAAAATGGCGGACGGACACTTACCCGGCAAATGCCTTCGTTCAAAGCGTCAGTCCCTTCCCTCAAGTCGGTTTGATTGTATAACACATAAAAGCAATCTGTAAAATTATTCTTTTCGTCTTTCCCATTAAAAGCAGCATTCCAGTTTAAAAGCCGTAAGGCATCGTCCACATTAAGCCGGATGAATTTGACAACGCACACTAATCCGTCAACGAAACGGAGCTTTTCAAAAACGCTCGTCAAACTGGAGGAATTTTTTTTTTATTCAAAACGCTCGCTTTTCGTTTTCGCGTGGACGAAAAATCTTTTGAAAAGGGAGCTTTTCGAAAATGATGTAGTTACGATAATAATTTGATTTTCTCTTCCTGAGTTTTCCTGAAACACAAATCTAAGCTGACCGGCGATAGTTGTGCTTTTAAATTCCTCCAGCGTAGTGTGAACGGAAAACATTTGATGCGTTTTCAGAGTAGAACCTCCGTTTTTAAAATCCTCCAGCGTAGTGCGAACGGAAAACATTTGATGCGTTTTCAGAGTAGAACCTCCGTTTTTAAAATCCTCCAGCGTAGTGTGGACGGAAAACTTTTGATGGGCTTTCAGAGTGAAAATTTTAAGGTAATATGTAAATTAAGAAATGGGATACTTCCCAAGCTTAGGAATCACCTAAGTCTTGAAGGCGAAAGATGAGGAAGAATCCGCAGAAAGAATAGATAAGCCGGGCAATAACTCGTGAATTAAGGAAAGGGTCTCGCTATATTTTTTGGGGGGGTGGTCTAATTTAAAATATATTTAAGCCATCGCTGATAAACTTGTATAGGGTGAAGTATTTCAGGGGCACCCAACGAGAATATAGTTCAAAACCACTTAAACATAGCATTGTTAAACGTGTTTTAGTATTTAAACGGTGAATGTGGGCATATTTTTATCCCCTATAAATTTTTCATCTGTTCGGATTTCCTAGCTGAAAGTCCAGTGATCCGAAAATTATAGGGATCAAACCTTACCTGTTCGAAAATTTCAGCCAGAAAAAAGGCTCGCGAAAATTCTAGGTGACCTTTTTAGGGTAAAAATCCGTTGAAAATGGGCAATTTTACCATTTTTTAGATGTTCGAAAATCCTAGGAGAGGCAGGCAAGTAAGTAATTTTACAACAAATGTTCCGAAAATTCTAGATTTCAAATCGTCTTCCGAACAGATATTTTTCCGAAAATTGTCGTTGGGTGCCCCTGGTATTTGAAAGAGGCTTTTTATTTTTGGTTTCAAGAACTTTGCTCCTTGGTCACGTGACTTGCCACGCCCAATAGCGAAGCGCGCGAGTGACGTCATGACTCAGACAAGACTCAGACAAACAAACTGGAATGGTGGATGATTTTGAAGATTTCTTTAAGAGCAAAAGCCGGTGTTCCTTAAACACTTGTGAAACAAAAATTTCGCTTAAATTCCCTGTATTTCCCTCAGGACAAGCTTATGTAGACTGAGTCTCGCGGGGAATTCAGTGATTTGCATTCTATTTTTAGACTTCGCGCGCTTCGCTATTGTTTGTATAAATTTGAAACCAAATTTAGAATAGTTTGCAGTTGTAATCCTTGACTAATTTTGTTTTATGCCAATGGCTATAACCACCAAGTTTAGAGAATTAAACGGGCTTTGAAAGATTTATTTCTTTTGTTTCAATTACACCTTTTGCCTTTCATTAGCAGGGAATAAATGTTCATTAGCGCAAAACCTGTGGTCAATAAAATTAATGTATAATCAGTTTAGCTAAGAAACCAAACATTTCAATTTGTGCAATACTCATTAAGGATTTTTGCATCGAGAAGAAGATTCATTAACGCCAATTTAAATACTGTTTTATCGAAAACAACATTTTTTAGTGCGAATGAAATTTCATTTCCATAGGGGAATGTTCGATTGCGGGGAAAAAAAACTCAATAACAAAAGAGCTTTTGTTGAGCATTTTTCTCTCCGATTTCCCACTGGATTTCAAAGGAGGTTTATATAGGACCCGAAACCGTACAAACTCGTGAAGCAGGAATAGAGCGCCGAGTGCGACGTAACCGTGTACCAAACGAGCATCGCGAAAGGATAGTGAGGGCGTTTGAAGATCCTCGCGAAGACTACCTTTTGGTGGTAGACATGTTAGGGGTGAACCGCAGTACAGCAACAACTACATGTAAATGATCGGGAAGAGGCAAGACGGCAGGGGATTCCTCTTGGAGAGTACCGTCAACAAATTCTTTTGAGAGTAGGGAGAAGAAATACGAGGTCACGGGTTCGTATCCCGTTGAAGCCCTGATTTTTTTTTCAGGCTTCTTCTTTCCAATTGCTTAAATTGGAAATTTACTGCGATGATCACTCTTCACTTACATCTACAACCGCAGTACAAATATGAATTATTTCATATATATTTCACATCACTTCACTGCACGGGAAAATATGAACTCAATAAATTGACCTCGCTCCCAATCAATCGGAGAGCATATTGAGGGATTAAGAACAAGCTTGTTTCATTACAGTATTCAATAAATATTACACTGTACCTTTGTTGTTAATGAAATTTTTTTTCTCGTTCTTGAACATTAAGTTGAAGCAAATGTTTGTTTATTCTCTTAAAAGTTTGTTATTTCCATTACATTGAACCTATACATGGGCCTTAATGAATGTTCTTCTCTATGTAAAACTCCTTTTGATCTCGCAAAAATTAAAACGTTTGTTTATTTCTCTACAATGATTACACATTCATTGTAATGACTGATTTTTTGACACTTAGCAATTATTGAATGAGGCGAAGTAGGATATGAAGAATTCTGCAGATTAAGGAGGGTGTTATCCACAGAGGCCGAAGGCCGAGGTGGATAACACTCGCCGAGATCTGCAGAATTCTTCATATCCTACGAAAGCCGAATTCAATAATTGCTTTATTGTTCATTCAAAATATTTCCCCGTTCTCAAAGGAGTTTCGCCATTTCGCTCTTCGTTTTTCCGCTCACCAAAAATAACACAATCTCGTCCCCAAGTTTTCTCAGTCAACGGTTCAATAATTTTTAAGCGGGCTGCACTTTTGACGTCATTGGTTCAATAATTTTCAGTGGGCTGCACTTTTGACGTCATTGATTCAATATGACGAAGATTCTTTCCAAATTTGGTGAACAGCAGCTGGTTATGGTGAATTACGCGTGTGGTTTTAACCAATCCGAAACGGGGAAATATTTTGAATGAATAATAATAATTAATATTTATTTCCTGGTAATGAAGGGCAAAAGGTATACAACGCATATCCATTGGAGGGGGACTGGGACTAGGGAAAAATTGGAAATAATGACAAAAGAATAAAAAATTTTCAGATTCCCCGTTTAGATTAACATCTCAAGACAATTAAGGCATGGGTCTTTCCCTATTACACCCAAAAATTAGGGGGGTGGTATATCTTCTAAAGTTTTAACCACATTAACCTAAAACTTTTTCAGACTAATAGACTTTCAAATCTTGTCATATTTAGCTGGACGCTATATGCAAATAAGGTCACGTGACCTGTCTGAGCTATTTTTAGCTCAAATTTCTTTTTAGCAAAATGGCACCACTTTTTACTGCATCTAGGAAGCAGCCATTAGCTTTACAGTATTAAGAGTAGTAGGTACTTTATATCTGTGCCCGGACTTGTTTAGATTTTTTGAAATAAAAGCATAAATTAAGAATTTTCTTTTACTGGGGGACTGGGTATTAGTACTAAATGCCGTTTATTTTCAAAATTAATGAAAAAATTCACAAAGTCCGGGCACAGATGTTTTGCTGCTAATGTTTTGAGCTGTTTGGGTGCATTTAGGGTAAATGACTCTTGATGTAAACTGGTGCCATTTTCGCTCAAAGAATTTTTGGAAGATTTTGGCCGTCAGAAGTCACGTGACCTAATTTGCATATATCATCCAGCTAAATATGACAAGATTTGCAAGCTTGTTTGTCTGAAAAAGTTTAAGGTTAATGCGGCTAAAGCCTTAGAAGATAGACCACCCCCTAATTTTTGGGTGCAATAATGAAAGACCCATGCCTTAATTGTCTTGAGATATAACCAGGTGAGCGACGGAACAACTGCAGGCTCAGCTAACCGCAACAACTTGGTAGTCCCTCGGCCTTATTAATTTTAGGGGCTTTGATTTTCCTAGATATCGAATTTTCAGAAATTGAAACGTCAGAAATTGATTGTATTGGTGCAGTGTCAATTTCCGCTTCCACGGGTGCACAGGTGGAGTTTCTTGAAAGGCTAGCTCCTACAGTGGCGAAGAAGGTATTCATCAGGTTTGCCTTTTCTTCCTCACTTACTGCTAGGGTGTTATCATCCCGTTTTAATGGGCCGATCCGGGGTCTTCTCTTTGGATTCATAGCCTCGGATAGTACTTTCCAGTATGCAGCAGTGGACTTTGCAGCATCAATGTTTTCGCGGAAGAATTTAGCTTTCGCGTGTCTCACATCGGCTGTTATTTCATTCCTGATCTTCTTTTATTATATAGACAGGAGTGTTTTACTGGGAACTAAACCACTCGTAGATTCCATATGCCACTTCATCCGGGAACCGAGTGGCATATTTTCCGTATGTCACCTTTGTGAGTGTCATATCGTTCAATGACGTCACGATTCCTGCCTTTTGCTTTTGTTTGTCTCTTAAATTGTACTTAAATTCGTTGGTGTATGATCGAAACATCTTCGGGTCTTCCTCGAAAGTCTTCGGCAATCTTCGGCAATCTTCGGGAATCGTCGGAAATCGTCGGAAAATGTTCGGGAACGTTCGTCTGGCCTTCCGAACAATTTTGGAAAATCTTCGGAAATCTTCGGAAGGTGGTCGGAAATCTTCGGAAAATCATCAAAAACGCCGTCATCAGCATGTCTATATAATAAAAAGAACATTACACGGCGGCTTGAAGATATGAATTTTATTTTCTCGTGGCAAAAACAATATTTTACGAACGAGCGCAGCGAGTGAGTAAAATATTGTTTTGCCACTCGAAAATAAAATTCATATCTTCGCGCCACCGTGTAATATCCTCTATATATATTTCGCCCAGGCTGTTTCATCTTTGGTGCTCACAGTAGACTTGAGTAGTTTGTACCTGTAATTCATCTTTCTCCTGATTTCGTTTGTGATTCACGGGTCGCTCTCTGTTTTGAATGGTGCGTGATTATCACAGATTTGTTTAAACATCAAGCTCCATGCCCAATGTGCATCATCTTTATCCTCAAAAACATCTGCTACATGGAATGGTGCACAAGAGAGATCTAAGGGGCATATGTAAACACAAAAACGGAGGTTTCAGATTAAAGCCTTCTTTTTCCAAATTCTTCCGACATAGTGTGGACCGGTGCCTTAGATTAATTAACTTGAAGTTCGAGTTATCGAGGAAAAAATTATACAGTTGACTCCCGATAACTCGAACCTCCCGGTAACTCGAATTAATTTTCATTTCCTTTGGAGTCATATTTTCTATATGATTTTAACCTCGATAACTCGAGTTATGGGTAATTTGCAAACTGCTTGATTGAGACTAAAGGCATTTCATGATAGAGGGAAAGAACACAAGCACGGTTATTCATACTTTTTCTTCTGGCGTGATATACTGTTAACCTCAATCAAGGAACAACAGGCTTTCAATACCCGTAATACTAATCAGCATTGTCGAGTTCGCTTCTACGCTTGTGTGGGACAACCTTAGTCGAAACAGCTGGGATCAATATCAGTATCTGGGCAACTGCGTACCTTCTCCTCCCCTAACCCAACATGTTATAATAAGTTAATAAGTTAGTGTTACTGTTGGGTTAGGGGAGGGGTAGGTGCGCAGTTGCCCAGATACTGATATTGTTCCAACAGCTGTATCTGATTTAGTGACCCAAATGTATGTGGACCCTTATTTAAATGTATATGCACCGCAGGCCAATTACCCCTCGAGGATCATAGATAAACGTGAAGTGCGCTCCAGGTCTCCCAGCATTCATGTTACTCTGAGTAACAATAACAACAACGACAACAACATTTCTCAGCAAGCCCAATATAATCGATGACTGAGCGTCTCTCCCCATTCTCCCTCGCTGTTTTTACACTCCCTCCAGACCTTTCGTTCGAATATGGACCGTCGCTCGCGTTCTCAAAAAATACGACTGTTTTGCAGTCTAGCGGTCAAGACGTTTTTTAACAAAGCCACCAAGAGATGGTGTCTTCACCCCAATTGATACGCATCTTTACCATTGATGCCATGTTGATGTAACAACCGAGTAAAATTTCAAGATGATTATTTGATAAAATGTGAATGACACAATGAAGGCGAGTGTTTGCACCAGAATTCTGATTGCATATTGAAAGCCAGGAAAACTACTCAATTCTTTTAGGGTAGATTTGCCAAAAAGATTACAATTCCTTCACCAGGAATGGTGATTTCGCACTGGAAATGTTAATCATCCTTTGGCTTTCTATGGCGCTATGCCACTCGCTATTTTTGGCACTAGTCATGAGCATAATTTGAGACAAAACAGACAGGCAATGCCTCTTCTACTCATTTCTTGCCCATCGATGGCCTGAAAAGAGCCACTCTATACGATATTAACTACCAACTTTGTACAATGTTGCCAAAACAACCTGTAAATTTTAACTATAACGGTACTTAATAAGATGGCATGCAGACGTAGAAAATACTCCTATGGAAATGCGCGCATTGATTGGTTAAAAATACGTTTTTTACGTTTTAGACCACACCTCTACGAGCTTCCAACTTAAGATAAACGAGGCATTTCATATTCATAAACAACAGCCTTCCCTGAATCGGCAATTACATCATGTAAATCTAAAACTATCCTTTTAATTCTCACTTTGTCACGTTTTTTGTACATTCCGTTGTTACTAGCATAATTAGCATTTTTTCTTTCTTATAAATTCAACTTGTAACGCTTTGTACATTAATCAACTGAAGATGACAGACGTTTCTGTCGAAACATGTCTTATAAACTTAAAAGTGTTGCCGTTTTCTTTAAAGTACGTTTTTTACGATAACTGCAGAAATTCTCGCGCGCACATTGGCTAATTTTTATTGTCAATAAGCGGACAGACACATGAATTTATAATTTATGCGACGCGTCAACGAACGAGAGCGGACAATTTGACTGATTTGTTATCGTAAAAAACAAATTGATGTCAGTTTTTAATGCGTCTGTCCTGTCATTGACAAAGAATTTCGTCATAACATTGTCAAACTACTTTGACAATGTTATGACGAAATTCATGATCAATAACAGGACAGACACATGAAAAACTGACGTCAATACATCCTATTACCTGTATTCACTAGGGTCCAGACCTCCACCTGAAGGAGTTGCATCTGGAGTGTGCCTCTGAAAATTGTGATAAAATTAAACCAGAACAATCCCTGCATAGCTGATTACCGCAGACAAAAGCATGCTCTATAGGCTGGTTTTCACTAGCGACGGAGTCATAGTCGGAGTCGTAATCAGAAGCGTAGAGCGATACAATCTAGCTGGTGAGAGTCGCAGAACACTGATTCTGCTTATGACTCCGTGGCTTACGATTAAGTGAAAACTGCATTGTCGGAGTCGCAAGCAGAAGCAGAAGAATAAACCAGTGACAATGTTCGACTCCGGGCCTTGCGATTGGCTGATTCTTCCTCTGCTGCTTCCGACTCCGACAACCCAGTTTTCACTAGATCATAAGCGACGGAGTCGTAAACGGAATCGGAAGCTATCGGAAGAAATGGAAGCGTTCTGATCCTTCCGACTCCGATTCCGTCGAGCTTATGACTCCGATTCTGGTTCCGATTTTTGATTTTCATTAGGTCATAAGCTCTCTTGCGACTCCGTCTCCGACTCCGTCCTGGTGAAAACCAGCCTTATGTAAAGAGAATATTTCCAACAAATGAAGCCGTGCATCTGACTCACGTTAGCAGCCAATTGACGGGTAGGGAAAAAGGCCAATATTTTTCTTCGAGGAGAAGCGTGAATTTTGTTTGAAATCTTGGTCATTTTGGTATGGATTCCATGGAACTTTTCCCAGTTTTTTTTCCAAAAGGTAAAATTGACAACAAGGTTCATTTATATGTTTGAGAAGGAAGAAAGATAAGGCTCTTTTTAAAGGAGAACCATTGCATCGTGGCAGAGGTTAAGTTACTAGTCATGTTACAGCTTCGGCGGATTGGAAGCTAAACTATGTTGGTGTGTATTTTGTTAAAAACAGTGGTACTTGCTTGTCATAAATTAACACGGATCATTTTAATATAACGAAGTTTGGATGCTAAATTTAGTCTGATAAAGGTCAAACAAGAAACCACAGCATCGCAAATAACCTTATGTCACCGAACACCATAGCGTGAAAAACACAAACATCGCACAAAGAAGGGCTTGAGATTACCGTATTTCCTCGAATAATGGCCGGGGGCGATTATTTCTATTTTCGCACCAAAAGATGGCGATTATTCGAGGGAGGCAATTATTTCAAATTTTTCTCACAGGAGGTCGTGCCCCGGACATTTTGTTTTATTATACCAGGCAATAAAGGAAAGAGTGAAAAACATGAACATTATACCATAGATAAAACTGTAAAAAAATCCGGTGCTTTTGTAGACCTTTGTAACCATTCAGTTATGAAAAATTAGTGAAAGCTTGTTTGTTACCCAAGATGTCAATTTTTAACTTGAGAGGGAGGGGATAAGGAAAAGAGAAAATGGCGAGGGCGATTATTCGAGGAAGGCGATTATTTTAAATATTTCGGTCAAAGGGGGGAGATTATTCGAGGGAGGCGATTAATCGAGGGGCGGCTATTATTCGAGGAAATACGGTACCTAGTCTCTGCTATATATTTTTGCGTTTTGTGTGTTTTTCTCTACGAGTGCTTTTTCTTTGTTCTTTCCGACCATAGTAATGTAACTTACCTTATAAATTGGC
>JAHPZR010054686.1:0-10851 GCA_019787425.1 Platygyra sinensis | reverse complement strand
ATATATAAAAAAATCTTGCCCAAGATAGAGACCAAAACATCCGTGCAAAGCAAGCCCACAGAAGCAACATGAAGAGAATGACAAAAGCAATTCTTGTACAGGCCTGACCCTGAATTTTCTTTTTTGCTGAGAAAAATAATAGCCTACCAGTCCCACAAAGACACAATCATTTTATATCCCTAACGAAAACTTCTTATGACGACTTCACAAGACAAGATGTCGTAACAAAATGAAAATGATGTCATGTGAGTTTTTATTGTATCCCTAAGTTAGTATGCGCGCTGTGATTGGTCAATTTAGCGGTCCGTTCTCTCCTCAACGGACCGACCGCTAAAACTTAAAGTTTTTGCTACCAAACTGTTGCGTGATTTATCGCCAAATTTTCTCAACTTATATAGCAAATAAAAGTTTAAAACTTTCTTTTACTCTTCTCGGTCCGTACCGTAAGTTACGGGGCCTCGTTTTCCCCTACGATTTATGGCCCGCGCGCTTCGCGCTTGGGCCATAAATAGAAGTGAAAAAAACTTGGTCGGTAGCTTACGGTACGGACCTCGAACTCGGCTAGGAGAGGTATCTCACAGGCACGTGTCAGGACAGCTGGTCAGGGCAACACTGTAAGTCACAAAAGGCATAAGGCTTCTAGTCTGAAGTGGGACTTAACATGCTGCTTATGAAAAGGCAAGAGCAATCAAGAAGATATTATTGCGATAACTTCCGAAATTCTCGGGCGTTCATTGGCTAATTTTTATCGTCAATAAGCGGACAGTCGCAAGAATTTGTAATTTATGCAATGCGACAACGAGCGAGAGCGAACAATTTCACCATTTGTTATCGCAAAAAACAAATTGATGTCAGTTTTTTATGCGTCTGTCCTGTTATTGACAATAAATTTCGTCATAACATTGTCAAAGTAATCTGCGGATCCACTCGGCTATCGCCTCGTGGATCCACAGTACTTTGACAATGTTATGACGAAATTGATCAATAACAGGACAGACGCATGAAAAACTGACGTCAATTTGTTAATTTCGGCCAAAATATGCCACGGTACTCTACACCTATATTTGAGTTCTTACGAGGAGATGCAGTTTAGTGAGAGTTGGTGTGGACGGCAGTTGAGTACATTCTTCATTTCCAATGCAAGCTTGGGTAATGAATAGCGATGAATGGTTCCTGATTCACGGCCCTAAAAAATCAAACCAAAAAGCATTTGAGTCCAACTACTGATTTGTAAACACCTCTGTCATGAAGCATAGTTTTAATTATAAATAGTTTAGATATCTTATCATATTGTATTGTAATTTATTTTTAGGTTTTATCTCATATATTTTTAGTTTTAACGAGTTGTAAAGTATGCCACAATCCAGTCGCTTTGGGCTGTGGTGATTTTACCTAATAAAGCTATTTTATCCAAAAGTTTATTATTTCACAGTAGGTCAGTCAGACCGTCAGATAGTCAGCCAGTGTGTCAGTGAGTTAGTGAGTCAGATAGCCAGCGAGTCAGTGAGTCACCGAGTCAGTAAATTCGAATTCAGTCAGTCAATGTGCCATCGTTTTGAATACCAACTGTTTATTTAATACCTTTCATTTGTTATATTCAAAGAACAGGCACAATCCTGACAGAAAACTAACAAGATGAGCAAGCACGACTAAAAAAAACAGGAAAATAGAATTTACAACACTTACCAAAATCAGAAGTTTATCTGAGGCACAAATGCAACACACTGGATCATGCGTTGGCTGTGAGTAAATTAAATCAAGAGTTGTAACAGTTAGTACAACCAGAAGAAAAAAGGAAGTCGTAAAAACAGTAATGTTCGAGTTCTGTAGTAACTTGGTGAAGGGAATATTCAACTTGAGCACAAAAACTTCAAGTGCCCATATAACGTCAAAAGTTTTCATTTTCTTATTTGATTCTATATATCACTCACTGAACTTCTGCGAAAAAAATTTTTGATTTCGATAAAATGCGAATTTTTGTAATTTTTGAAAACGTTCAAATTTGCCGCCATTTTTGTCCATCATTCGCACCAGTCTTCCTTCGGTTTGGACTGAGTTGAGACGTAATTCAGGAACGTGTGGGTTCAGGCTTGACTCATTGGGTCAAGCCTGAAATCGCACGGTCCTGAATCTACGTCACAACTCCGAGAATGTCAATCTTGTGATTAGCGGCGCAGGTCGACTGCAAGAAAATAAGATTTTCAGGTTTTTAAAAGTTCGTAAAAAAATGCGTTATCCAAATCAAATTTTTTTTCTGCTGAAGTTCATTGCATAAAAGATAGGATCAGATGAGAAATGATAAAAAAATGATGTTACGGCCACTTTAAAACAACATCAGCTGAGTAACAAATATTGAAACTGCCGTTCTCAGGCATTCCTCTTGATGAACACGTAGGAGAATCTGTTTTGCATGGAAACGAAGCACGAGAAATGCAGCGAGAAACATACACCATGCCCTACCATGACCCTCCTCTCCAGGAAAAAAAATCATCAGCCAACAAATCGTGATGGCACGACTCGTTTAAGTCTTAATCCACCCAAGTTCATTCATGACTGTTGCTTTTCAGTATCGACCCTCGAGCACTGCACTCGTCGATCCGTACTGTGAAGACATAGGATTAAAATTCTTCAAGTATAGCCCTCTCATTTGCTTAATGTCAAATAAGCTGTACATACCGCTAGAGCTTTGCTTATGTCTTTGATGCCTTCTCCAGCTCCTGATGGTACATCATCAATATGAAACATCCTGAAATATATGAAGTTAATATGAACTCAACGTCAAGTTTGACTGTCTTTCTCACTTTCTTCATCACTAGTTGCCCTCGTTTTCCTCAAAACAGTGGATTACTAGTAATGCTTCAGGCGATTTTCCAAATCATGCTGAAATCTAACAAGGTTAAAATACTTATGCTTGATAGTTAGGAAGTGGCTGCCTTAGATAGTTGAAAAAAATTTATACTAAGTTTATTGAACACAACTATAACACTGTATTTGTCCTTTTAAACTTCGCCTCAGCGATTCAAGCATCCTGTCAACTCCTGTCGAGTTGCGTTGATAGGCCACAATGAAAACTCCTGAATACACAACTTAATACCTGGTCACCCATTTAAGTTCACTAACAGTTCTAATAACAACAATATCAACACAATTGAAAAGAAATATAGAGAATTTTCACTCACGTCGCTGCTAGCTACGCAAATTTATTAGCACAAAAGAAAGTGTTTCCATAAGAAAAGAGTTCAGCCTCCAAGGATTGATTTGGGACATCAACATGGTTGTTACTTCATAATTGTTTTAGGACACCAAAATGGCTGCCGTAACGCTATGTGAAAACACTCTATATAAAAGTTAATGCTAATACTGCAGATAACGTTCGCGATAATCAAATAATAACAAATTGACGTCAGTTTTTCATGCGTCTGTCCTGTTGTTGATAATGAATTCCGTCATAACATTGTCAAAGTACCTGTGGATCCACGAGGCGATAGCGTAGTGGGTCCGCAGACTACTTTGACAATGTTATGACGACGTTCATTGTCTATAACGGGGCAGACGCATTAAAAACTGACATCTATTTGTTTTTTACGATAACAAATTGTCAAATTGTCCGCTTTCGTTCGTTGACGCATCGCATAAATTATAAATTCATGTGTCTGTCCGATTATTGACAACAAAAATTAGCCAATGAGCGCTCGAGAATTTCTGCAGTTATCATAAAATGCAAGGTTCAAATATAAACGACGTATTAGTTTAGGCGTGAAAGAATCGTTAATTAGTCAGCTAATTAAACAATTCTACAGAAACTGAGTCACTTCACCTTGTACATTTTACGTTATAGTACGGTCTCTTTTTCGTAATTATCACTATCTCATAAATTAGGCATTCCAGCTTCCCTCTACACTTCTTTATTTTTCTTTTAAAATGTTTTTTCCATATCTTCTTTAATCAGAATATCAACACATTAATGTTAAATCAATCCCAATATATTAAATATATCGTACTGAGAATTGAACTGACCAATGTGGAATTCAGCATATTAAGAAGCATGGCATCACTATTAAAATCTTACAAAAAATGTAAAGCAAAAACTGAAATATAAGCAGTTGCTCAAGATTTATCAGAACAGAATAAAAGATGTTTATATTCTAAACGTTTATAAATTTATCATTACAGCATATTTTTAAACGTTTATAAAGTTATCACTAAGTAATATATTTTATTGATATCTTACCGCAGGTTGGAGTACTCTGGATAATAAGCTGTTCCAGCATCACTTCAAGGGTTAAATATTTACAAAATAATTTAAAAGAACATATTTGATCAGAGTTGTTAACAAAAAGAATGTTTCGTTGCAGTGCATTTATTAAGTTTCTGGAATTTTAAATCTCAGTTTTTAAGTATCAGTTTTGCCCCCATTTTTAATTTGCAGAATTAACTCCATGCATTTGAAAACGGAAATAATTTAGCAATGTTTAGTAGTTATTTTATTAAGATTAATTGATTAACTTCAACTAACCACTATGCTCTTAACTTTTTTTCATTGATGAATTTTAACTAAAATATATAGATTCAACAGTTTAATATACGAATCGCACAAAATAATTATTACAAAACACGCCAAATGAATCAGAAACTTGGCAACTGTAAAGTTACCTAGTGCACTGTATGAAGATTATGGGAGAAATAATATATCAAGCATGCTCGGGCTGGCGACTCTAAACCCAGGAGAGAGGGATGGGGGGGGGGGGGGGGAGCTTCATCAAGGCTGGGTCGAGTAAATGGCCCAGTCAATGGGCTATCTGCTTGTGGCTTGCTGGGGGTCAGTTGTCACAAGCAGGGGGGAGGGGGTGTCTTGTACTGACACCTCCACTAAGTTAGACTTGACCATTTGAGTGCCAACTAATTTTGTTATTGAATGTGCTTGTTCAGTTGTTTAAGCTTGCTTGAATGTTCTATGTGCAAGAGATTATGTTCTACCACATTACTAAGCGAGAAAGCTTGGGTATTTTTGACGAACACTGATCTATGAGGTGCTCGGAAATTTGATAAGGCACCGTCTCTGGTGTTCAAATATATCTCCTCAATCGAACTGAAACTAAGGAACAAAAGAGACATTTAGTTCTTTAAAATATACGCTGTGATTAAGTTATGAATTCCTTTGTTTAAACATCATAATTAAATGAGTTTGAGAAGAACTGGCTTAATAGTTAGCCCGTTTGACTGGATCTGATGGTCCACGTTCAAGCGTTGGGTAGAACGTCAAGAAAATACTTCAGGGTAGCCTGCAAAGGACTGCAACTAAGAGTGCATCTAACTGCGATCACGTTACGAAACAACCTGATCTTATTGGGTACAAATGTTACATGATTCGCTATCAGTCAACTGAAGTTTCACATATCAGTCACTCAGACGTTTGCGCCCTAACCCCAACACAATGGGTTTCGTTTTATCGACTGGTGAGAATGTTTTCGACAAGAATGGACGAATGCTTAAAGTTTTCGAAAAATCTCACTGGACTTTTGAACGCCTGAATTGCACTGATGGAAATTGCCTCTCGCAGTCATCATTTCAAGGAATTTGTAATATACATGTTAGCTACCTATAGTCTTTAAGTTATCTTCGAATGTTTTTACTGAATAAAGGTCAAAGTTTTAGTTGAAACCGTTGATGGAGCTTAAAGTGTCCATACAGCCAACTGGGTATTTGTGGTTTTGGTATCTCTATAACATCTAAAAATTTATTCAAACCAAGAAAAATTAGTTCTGATGCTTTTTTAATCATAAAATCAAGCTTTAAATTTCCTCCTTCGCACACGCTCAATAAAGTTGAGCGCGTAATGAAAGATTGGTGACGAATGATGTCACTTCAGGAACATCTCGACGCTTTATGTTTTTACTTTGCTTCCTTGACGACTGCATTGCTTCATAAACTTCGATTTGTTTTGTTTTTTGTCGACAAAAACTCCTCACCACTAGTGAAACAACAGTGACCTGAACTAGTGACCTGACCTGAACTAGCACGATATTGCACTTCATATAATGACAGAAACCCAGACTCTTTTTCGTACTGACTCACAGTCAACGCCGTCACTGGGCGCGGCTGAAACGGGGACTTTGAAGCTCGATCTTAGCGCATTAAAATGTCGGAATCCAATTTTTCTTTGAATACCTTTTTTACACATTGCAGAGATACCAACACTACAAAAACCCTGCAGGATGAATAGACAAGGTTGTAGGCTGTTGTCTTATCCAAACCCGCCATATATTACGTTCGCAAATATAACACAAAATATTTCGGTAAAAACGTTGGACTTTTTACTAACCTTTCTCTGACATCTTTTCTCTTGGAATGTGTCTGAAGCTCCAGAGCAGTGAGTTTCTTTGGGCTTCGATACTGCCAGGAATAAAAGGCTTCCTTGGATGACGCTATCACGTGACTTTTGGTCATGGCCACAAACAGAGGCTCTAACATAAACAAGGGTTTGTTAAGAGTTGGTGTGGACTCTATGACAGGGCTGTTGCTAGTAACAGGCAAACCGAGGCACTTGCCTCAGTAATTTTTTTCCCTTTTTGTTGTTGTTTGTAGTCATCATAAACAACTTAAATACCTAGGAAGAGAATTAAACCTTGGAGCACATTGCTTCAGTCATCGATTTTTCATGGACTTTGCCTCAGTCAATATTATTAGGGAACTTAAATAAACCACGACGGCAAGCCAAACGGGAACGTCACCAAACAATAGGTTTAATGAGCAGCTGTGCAAGTGCGTTATAAATCTTTGTACATAATTTCGATGCCGTTCTCAGCCAAACAACAACGTGAAATGACCTACAGTAGTTTTGCATATTTTGGAGAACCTAGGCCACGACGGCAAATATTTTGGATTAAGGAATTGATCGCTGGTATTACATATTTAGTTTGAGCAGGTTTTTAGACAGATTTGCGCCCTGAACGGGTTTAGTTACTTACGAAAATCGAGAGTAAAGTTTACATCCATTTTTTTACCAGGCGTCCGCGTCCCTGCCGTCGCCGTCGTCAGTGCTTAAGTTTCCTAATGCTCTGGCTACGGCCCTATTTCAATGGCATTGAAATCAATGCTTTCAATCGTTGTGTGTCTATGCATATAAAAGCTTCTGGGTATCATTTTCATATTTATAATGGCACTTTTTTTCACTGAACCAGTACAATATGATGGCTGAAATATTTAGCTGCGGTTGAACCCTAGTGTATGACCGTTCAATGAAGCCATTCAACAGTGTTTTCACGTGGCACTGTATATACTGCACAAGGTGGTTCAAACTTTTTAAGGACTTCAGTGGATGAAACCTTCGTTTGTGACCATTCAAATGAAAGCTAGTTTTCAGTGATTTCATATGGTACTGTTTGCTGTCATAGCTGGATCGGAGTGACTTGCTTGGTGAGCCCGTGAATGAAACCCAAGTGTGTGACCATCCAAACGAAAGCTGTTGAGCACTACTTTCATAAATGCTGTTCACGATGCTAGCACAATTTAAGATGATATTATTATATGGCTTGTGTTTGAAGGCGATATAACGCGCGCTATGATTGGCTAATCGTCACTGAATTGTTGGGCATTATTCTCCCGTAATGCCCACGGGCCGATTACGGGCTTGCAAAAACAAAGCAAAGAGTAACTAAAATAACCATCTTTATTTTTGTTGTTGATGCCATACATGTATAATAAACAACTTAATAACCTCAACCGTTCGGTCGTTACGGGAAAAATCTCAAACCTCGCCCTACGTATTGACCTCGCTATCGCTCGGTCAATACGGCAAGGCCTCAGTTTGAGATTTTCCTGTAACGATCTTACTCTCAGTTATTAAGTAGTTAATTAACAATTACACTGTAGATTATGAGCTCGAGATGAGGTGATAGTTGATGAGGCCGAAGGCCGAATCAACTATCGCCTCATAGAAATCGAGAGCGAATAATCTTATTGTTTCAGCAGAATTCTAACTGAAATTAACAAAAATAACGGTTTCCAATGATTTTCCCACGCATTATTGAACTTTACCCTTAAACAAAGTTGCATGTATCGAAATTTCCTTGGCAAATTTGCAACTGTTTACGTGCGTACCCGCTTTTTCAATATTTTCAAGTTTTTAAACTCAAGAAATCGTAAATGTGCTTCTTTTAGTTTTCTCAGGAATTTAATTACCCGTTTACATCGTAATTTCCTTCCAAAACCTCGGAAAACTATAAAAACATCGCATTTCGTGGACGACCGACAGCCACTGTACTCTAATGGCTGATAGTATACGAGTAGCTCAGCCAATCAGATTGCAGCATTTGCATTAGTATACTAGTAGAATTCTACTAATAATGATTAGATCTCTGATTCTACAAGTATGTTTAAGTGAACCTCTTCTGTATGTGGGCATTTCCACAAAAGCACTTTGGAGTAATAATTACAGGTACCATTATTTTTTATAACATACCTAAAGCAAAGCGCATGCTCTGATTGGTTAATTCAGCGTCTACTATTTGCACATGGGTGTATGCTGCTGACATACTCAATAACTAAAGCAAAGCGCGCGCTTTGCGATGTAGCTCAATAAAAAGACTTCTGTTGTTCCAATGTTTCAATGTTATGTTATAAAACAAATGGTAAACGCCATAGCATGCACTTGGGAGGTTTGCTAAGCACTCAAGAAGCTAGAGTCGCGCGAGGTGATAGCAGAGTGCGACTCTCACGCTTCTTTCATGCCTAGCAACCTCCCACGTGCATCATAACTCAATAGTACACGCTATGGCGTTTACCATTAATTTGTTAATTTACCTCAAAACGACAAAACACATTTTAAGTTAACATATTAAAACCAATACCATGCTCTTAGCTGCAGCTTACCTATTTCAATATACTTGGAGTCTAATGGAGTACCAATGGCATTACAAAGTACAAGAACATGCTGGAAAAAAGAAAGAAAAAAGACCACTATCAGATAGATGATAAAAAAATGATGCTTCACCAAATCCTCAGAAATGTTATCTTATGACTAAACAGAATTAAGAAGAATGTGCATCTTGATCAGTTACCTGTCCACTGCTGTCATCAGCCCTGGTCGCCAAGACACAATGCTCTCCACACGCTGTGATCGATAACAGATTGCGGACATACTTCACATATTTCTGGCAAGAAAAAAATAATAAACAATGTTCAAAAACTCATTAATAATTCATGACCTGACAGCCTATCAAAACACTGATAAAGCATCACGTGCATGATCTTTATATCCCGATAAAACACTCCTCGTTAGTATTCTTTATTTAAAGAATACAGTACTGATAAGGCATAGCTTGTTTTTCTTGTATGCTAATATCTTCTCCTCACAATGTGAACCTTTGTTTAGACTCCCAAGACACACGCTTTTTGTGGAATGTTTTTGAAGCCGTTCAAAACACTCGCAGCACATGTTTTATCGGGTCTAAAACCACTCGGCTGCACCTTGTGGTTTTAAACCCGATAAAACACTCCTGCTCGTTTTTTAAACATTACATAATCTCTCTTCATGTAAGTAAGCTTCCTATTTGTCTGTTTGTTTGGTAATAGTACCAGTAATATAATTATTGAAAATGCACTGTTTATCATTACATCTAAAAAAATGTTGAAATCCCTATTGAGAAGATTTACTTTTCAGTTAGACAGTTGACGTCTATTGTTGAAAATAATTATTTGAAAATACATTATGATACTAGTCACTTTTTCTGGTGGTATACCATGGAATATCACATGCCTCGCTTGTATTCTCTTGGTATACACCTGCGCCATGGTTAACAACTTATTGAAAATAAGTTATTAAAATAAGTTATTAACCATACCATAGAAAATGCAGTGGCCAACATAATCAATGCAACATACACATCGTTCATGATGGGAAGGCTGGACTAATACCGATGAATACATTAAACAATGGCTTTCTGTAAATATTCTGATTGGCTGTCCATGGTCCATGGGTATTTTCTATGGCATGGTATAAATGACTAAGTACCCCATAGTTATATTGTACATAACTACTAGCATGAACCTCTCCATTCTTGGTATCCCAGAATACGACACAATGCTCCTGTCGATCAGGCTTGTTGAATGCATACACCACTGTGTTAGAGAAATATCCCCACTGAAAACAAAAAGGAAATTACATTGTGTCAGACTAAGTCTTATAAAAGAGTATAATCACAGCACAGAAACCAGTGTGCACCTTTTCAATGGAGAGGACAAGAAAGGTCAATTCTTTGAGGTTAGCCCTGGGACAATTTGTCAAATTCTCATGTGCATGTACGAGTCCAGATTTATTACATAATCTGCTCACATGTATTGACTAACTGAAATCAAAACTTAACTGCACCATGTACATGCAATACATGCAGTCAACCAATCTTGCTTGATGAACATGTCCATGGATGTATTGAAGACAGTGCTACACCAAGAACAGAGTTGACAACATTGCAGATAATGGCATGTACACTGCATGTACAGTATAGCAGGCTCTTATGTTAACAAAATTCAAGGCTCACAACATTGTCTAGAGAGTTTGATTTATCATTAACTTCTCAACTGAGATAAAATGCAAACCAAAGAGTTAACAGAGAAATAAGCCCTATAAAAATCTATACCTGTGATCTAACATACACCGTACACCATCACTGCAGTCATTGAGTATTATTTCCTTTGGTTTATTAAACTTGACAAATAAATAAAATTAAACTCTAGCTTTAGCAAAACACTTTAATTTATTTATTATATTTTACTGTTCACATTAATGTGCAGTAAGTCATGTAAACAAGAACACAACACAATGTCCCTAGCCAGGGCTAGAACCCAGACCAC
>JAHPZR010054685.1:20000-29978 GCA_019787425.1 Platygyra sinensis | reverse complement strand
TGTTATCAATTTGTTCACAGCATGAAATTTTAAATTTACGCATCCGAAAAGATTCCCTAAAGATTGCGTAAAGAATCACTTTACGGAGCTATACGTGCTTCTTTACAAGTGCGTAAAGAACTTCTTTACGCACAGAAACCATAGTGCTTAAAGAATGTGTAGAGACTAAAATCGTTATCTTTACGCACGTCGTAAAACATCGAAAAGGAAATCTTTACGACGTTATACTTGCTTTGTAAAATATCGTAAAGCAAGTCTTTACAATATTTTACGCGTGCGTCAGGAATCGTAAAGAAGTTCTTTACGATATTTACTTTTACGTATATTGTAAAAGGTCGTAAAGATAGTCGATTTTGAAGGTATTTTACGCGCATCATTTTTCGGATATTGTACGCTACGGGACCGTAAAGCAAGTCTTTACGATACTTCACGCACATCATTGGCAGTCGTAAGGGAAGTCTGTAATAGTCTATACACAAATAATAAAGCATTGTGAAGGAAAAGCAGTACTTTACGTCTGTTCAAAAGAAGGGACCTCTTGCGCTTGGAAGTTACCTTTATTCCCTACAGCAAAATTCTGCTGTCGATAAATCCAAACACAACTAGAAATCTTTTCCCAGGTGAAGACTACAATTAACACAAAATCGTTGGTTACGTAAATCATTTAATTCTCATCACGCATTCTCACGGTGTACATCACATTCACTAGCGTTCCTTCGAGTAACAGGAACTATCAATCATAAAATGGCTTTATCTGTTCTATCCTTAGTTTTCAAATAATGATACAAGTACAAAACAGCGGAGAAATGGAAGTGTGAAAAAGTTATAAGTGATCATATAATTATGTTTTATGCATATAAAAATTGATTTTTTGACCTCTGAGAAGTCATTATTTTCAGCTGGTGAAAAAACTGAAAAATTTTAGTAGACTATAGCTATTAACAATGCCATCAAAGAAGCTTATCTCTATTAGTATGGCGAGTATTTTGACTGACCGATGTAGTAAATGTACGGTACTGGACTTTTACTTTTTAACTTGACCGTCGACCTGATTGTAACAAGTCAAATTTTGCTGCCCAGTAACTTCTCACTAGCTCTTGTTAAAATTTATTTTCAAAAATTTAAAACTTCATGGCCTCTTACAATGTCACAAATACATATATTATAAACCAGGGTTCCACTTTCGCAGTTCCGATTGTCCTCATCAAGCATTAATGCCTTGGATCAGTGTAGCTTCACCCTATGGATTGAAATAGAATTTACATAAATAAATTCAGTTACATCTAAGTTTGTTCATAAACTCATAAACCTCAATTTAAGTTTACCAAGAAAAGTGTCATATCATTAAGTGAATTTTACACTGTAGTTATGTTTTAACTCAGAAACATTCCTGTTGCTGTGCCCTGTTTTAAATCAAACCACTGAAACCAAATTTACACTGGAAATAAACTTCATCACCATCAATCAACATGTTGCTGCTCTGTTACAATAACTACATGTATACATGCCAAATTCTAAGACGCTGATACTAAGAGGATGTAAGGAAATAATACCTTAATTTGTGGAAGTGAAAATTCAATGTTCACTGTCTTCTACTCTTAATATACATGTATGATATTATGTGGTAGGATAGATCAAGATCATATCAAAAAACACCGAATAATGTCCTGAAAGCAAAGAACAATGACTTTTATTGTAAGCATCACTGTCTTTTTTTGTTGCGTTTGCAAAGTAACTGCTCAGTTACAAACATCCCACATGCATTCCAATGTTTCGTAGGCAGACAAACAAAGCAAGCTGAACTTTGCTGATTTAAATACCCGTCTGCACGATGTACAACAATGTATGTATTGAAATTACCAGTGGATAACAGTTAACTTTGCTCAGAAACTACTTGCCTTATAACAACTTGAGACATTGAAACCAGGCATTAATCAAAAATCTTTGTATCCAAAAATCCCGGAAAGTTTGGTTACAAAACAAATGGGGTTTTGACTTTCTTATTTCTGAGAATTTCGGTGGAAACTATGGAGTATAGGCAGTAAATGTTTTGAGGTATTCCTCCCACTCCAAATGACATAGACTCTTGAAAACTTCTGCAGAATTTATTCATTTCTCATATATGGGCCTGGCCTGTTTCACACTAGTGACATACACTGTAATGACATACTGATAAAAAATTACTTCTGCTTATGTCCATGATATGAACATTGACATAAAGACGTACAGTAAGGGAAAGATCTTTTTTCTGCCGTTTTATGTTCATTCTCTTATATTGCTATTATGGCATAACAAGGTATGTCAGGATGTTCACACAGCAAAACAAAACATCCTTATGTAGTTATTTAAATATGTTAATGTCATCAGGGCAGGAAAAAAAATTGAAATCCACTTGCCACTGGGACAATATATTTTAGTTTTCACTTGTCCGCACTTAAATATTGTTTGCCATTGTAGCAGCTAGTATAGAAATCAGAAGGAAAATACAAAAATATTAATCCATGCATTCAATGTAATGTTTAACGATAACTGCAGTAATCATAAAAATTACAATTTCCTAGCTTGTGATTGGTCTAAAAAAGTCCTATTTTCCCCTAATTCGCTTTCCAAGTTGTTATCGGACAGTTTGTTATTGGATAGTTTGTTATTGGACAGTTTGTTATCGGACAGTTCAATAAGCCAATCACATTCAAAGATGTAGTTTAAATCAACCAATCACATTTAAAGTTGTAATGACGTGCTGCGTGCGCGCGCGCGCTAGCTTTTTGTCTTTTACGCCTCCTTTGTCAGTATTTTAATACAGATTTTCCCCTTTTTCATAACTTGGCTATTTTTCTTTTTCTCGGAAATTGTAATTTTTATGATTAATTGATAATAGAACTTCGTGTCGTCCAATTCAGTCTGTAATCATACTCGTGATAAACAAATCGGACTCCCGCTGCGCGGTCGTCCGATTTTGTTATCACTCGTATGATTACAGACTGAATTGGACTCCACTCAGTCCTATTACCATTACAAATCCTTGCACACTCACTGGCTAATTGTTATTGTGAAAATGGTGACAGACACATGAATTTATTATTTATGCGATATGTTAACAAGCAAGAGAGGACAGTTTGACAATTGTTATCATAAAAACAAATTGATGTCAGTTTTTCATGCATCTGTCCTGTTATTGACAATGAATTTTGTCATAAAATTGTCAAAAAGGTCTGTGGATCCACTTGGCTATTGCCTCATGCATCCACAGGTATTTTTCTGTAAGATTTGTCAAAGGGTATTGAGCCATTCATGAGAGACCTTGTAAGAGCTGTTACCTGAACCTTGTTGTTTAATAAACTGAGATTAATATTGAGCATCATCCCTTTGCAAAGCAATGTGCTAAGAGCAAAGTACTAAAAGCTACAAGCAAGGTGACAAATCATGCTAAAACTCAAAATGGTTTACACACATTTATGTAGTTATCGTTTCATTTTCAGCTTCATGTAGGTAAGACTTGAGCTTAATTACATACAGGTATGTCTCTACAATATGTAGCAATACATGTAAATGGTGAAATGTACTGTATGCATGAAACTAAAACTTGAATTTCAACATATTTTAATATGCTAGCATGTAATGTAAAACTTCTGCTTAATAAAGAGACTGTCCACAATTTGAGCAACAAAGCTTACTTTATCCTTGAAACGGGTTAAACGTGGTCGTACAACACAACAAATTGCTGCAATCATATTCGCTTACCTGTTGTTGTTTTCTCGTCGCACCGCCACATCGATGTCTCCAGCAGCTGTATACGGCCAAAATCTTTGCCTTAAAATTGAAACAACACGATGGTTAACGGATTTTTCCCAGCCAAAGCAGAGTTCAAACAGCGAAAAATGATCAAAAGATCGATCGAAGCCAGTGCTGACTTTCTCAACTTTAAAAGAACAGAAATGGCGGGAAACCGAGAGAACCTGGCACCTAATGTGGAAAACCGCTGATACGTACAACGGAGGGTCAGGATACTGCCAACAACTCAGCCTTCAAGCGATATTTCTCCACCCTTTCAACAGTTTTGTTACAAGGACGCGTAAAAACACTGATACCTAAGACGCCTTCTGAAAAAAAGCAACGTAAAGATGCATTTCTGATACCTTGACGCGTTCCATAAAGGCGCACTTAGATCGACCGGCGTAAAGAAACTTAAAAGTCCGTAAACGTTATTGAGTAAAGATGAGTAAAGAATGTTAAAGATGCGTAAAAAATGTAAAACGAAACAGGTCAAAATAATAAGGTGTTCCTTTTGAAGACGAATAAGACATACCTAGTTCACTTCTTTGCCTATATCTGTAAATAGAAAGTGCTGAAATATATCCATCTAAATCCTTATTCTTTACGAACATTTAATAACCTTTACGCAGTCTTAACGCGTTCTTTGAATTCACGCATCTCTACGGAACGCGGTACTTGTCCGTAAAGAAGAGGCCTTATATTTACGGTTATTTACACAAAAGTTAAAGATCCGTAAATTTTGGATTTCATGCTGTGTGAATAATAAAACCATTATCCTGCTCAATCTCGCGGAATATCGTCTGATTTTAGCCGACTCGGCCTACGGCCTCGTCGCCTAAGTATCAGACGATATTCCGCGCGATTTCGCAGGATAATTGTTAATTGTAGGGGGAAAATCACCCCTCCCAAAAAAATTGTGTGAATAATGTTTTCCTACTTCAAATGTGTCGCAAACTTGTCTCTTGTGCCGATTTTAAAGCCATTCTGATGCCGTTTAGTAGACTACGAGTAGTCGGTTTTTGTTCCTGAAATCCTCCACGCGCAGAACTCAAAATATATCATTGATTACTAAGGAAAGAAGCAAGGAGGGAATGTAACTTCAGTAACTTCAGGCGCGCTAGGAAAAGAAAGCAGTAACTTCTGCCGGGCTAGGAAAAGAAAAAGACTGCTCGTAGTGTTCCGTTTAGTGAAGTCATTTGAAACCGTTACACCTCCATTCGGCTTTTAGAAGACTGGTTACGATTTCAAATAACTTCACTAAACGGCGTCAGAGTGGCTTTAAAATCGGCACAAGAGACAAGTTTGCGACACATTTGAGGAAGGAAAACTTTATTTCACTTTATTTTAAATGAGAAGTTATTTACACAATTTTTTTTACGATAGGTGATTGATTTTCCAATACAATTCTCTATATACACGAGCTGTCGCATACACCACGTATTTTGAGCTTGGGGAGCCTGTGAGAGGAACTGTACTTAGAATACAAAATGGTGTGATTGACTACACAGCACGACACGGAGAAACGTTGCGAGTCTTTCTTAATTTGGCCCATTTTTGACCGGAATTTTAACCTTCAAATGAGTAAAAGTTTCAATAGTTCATTAAATTTTATGTTTTTTCATGAGCCGAGACCATCCGAGTCGATCCGAGTTGATCCGACTCGGACTGGCGGTTCGAGTTGATCCGGTCCGACTTTTGTACCTGCCTAACGATTAGTAAAAATCAAAATCAGCAACGAACGAGTATTAAACCCAGATACTGGACAAGGAAAGATGTATCAAAGAACAAATATTTGTTATCTACTTTATGTTAGTTGCATTTATGCCACCTGTTAAGTTCTCCAATATTGTTTTTCCGGTATGAAATTTCGTGCGTAGTTTGAAGTTTTACTATAAAACAATTTCGGTCAGTCGTTGCCACAAAAATCACTTAAAGTCAGACTTTTCCACCGTAAGTTGAATAGCAGATAGCGAGGAAATTCGTAAAGTGTATTCCACAGAAATTCTCCTTTTTACAGCAATGATCAGAGGTAAACTTTTCACGTGACGAGAGAGGTTTACTACGGTTACTGTTTACCGAAGTTTCGTAACTAAACCGCAGTTATTAGAGACGCTGTTTACACGGAACTAATTAACTAGAGTAGACTGCATACAACGGGCAGTTTGCTCAAGGTTTTCTCGGAAAGCATGTGCTGTAAAGTTGGACAGAAACTTTCCGGAAAATAATAAATTTTCTGACTCCACTGAATGCCGAACGCAGGTCGTTGTCAATTTGCAGGCGATGATGTCGACCAAAATCCTCCTTAAAGCTCTGTAAATGAATAGTGGCAAGAAACTTTTGATATCTCGAAGAGCCTCTTCCCGCAAAACAACTGAAACAGCATCTGTAGCAGAGCATGAGCTACGTAAACGTTTAAAGGTACTACTTCTTATTCAGGGCCGCTCTAACAATTTCTTTTCTGCCCCATAGACTTCAATTATGATTTTTTTCTCTCTTTCTCATTGTGTCAGGTATTCTTTTAGGCCCCGTCCACACTAATCCGTTTTCAAAGGAAAACGGAGCTGTTTTGCTCCGTTTTCAAAAAGATTTGCGTCCACACTTATCGTTTTCGCACGTCCACACTACAATGCCGTATCAGTTTGAAAACGCTTTTATACCCTCAGTGCGCATGCTCAAATTAATTCGACGCATGCAGATTTCAGTATATGGGCCCGCGAAATTGGCGCCATTTTGGATATTCATATTTGAGTAGTCTGGCGCCCGATCGTGATGACGTCACCGTTTTCAGATAGCATCGTTTTCTCCGTCGACACTACAAAACAGCGTTTTCAAAAAGCATCGTTTTCAAATTGCTCCACTCTGGAAAGCGTTTTCGAATGGCTCCGTTTTCGGTGATCGTTTTCGGCGTTGTAGTGTGGACGATAGCCGTATCCGGAGCAAAACAGCTCCGCTTTCGTTTGAAAACGGATTAGTGTGGACGGGGCTTTAGTTCACCTGCCTGTACACCGCTACCGAGCTAGTGAATTTCTAACAGAAAGTAAACACTTACAGTACTTGACGATGAAAGGGAAAGTGCAGTCCAGGATTTTTTTTTTTTTTGCGTAAACATGAGTTAATTTAGCCTTTTTTCCCCTTTGACTTGAAGCCTGCTTATATCAGGAGTAATCTTTGTCTAGTTTTCTCTTTTTACACGCTGAACGCGTGAACACTTGCTGCCATGATGTCGCGACAACCTCTGCTTTTCCTCGGTTACCGTCGGTTACTGAGCTAAACCATGCCTGATGAGGCGTTCAACTGTCGACAAACCTAGGTTGGCTTACTTTTGATTTTGCCGCCGTTTACCGAGGTTAGTTACTGTGTTTACACGACAAAATTTTCACTTCAGTAAAGTAAAAACAAATTAAACCAAGTTAACATCTCTCGTGAAAACACGGGCTCAAATAGGCCTTGTCGCGGTTTTCGACACCATCTTGACGGGTATAGGCAAAGCGGTCAGAAATTACAGTGTTTGTATGGGAATCCTATAGCAAATAACTTCTCCCAAAATTGAATTTTTCACAATTTGTGAATCAAAACTTTAAAATACTAGATAGAAGGCCGTATTCATTTCCTTCAGTCTGAAGGATATAGCTTTCCTATAAGTCGCTGAGTTATTTTTTTTTCAATTTTCCATACATTTGTCGGTAAATTTTACCCCGCGAACAGCGTCTAGACGTTGTTTACCCAGCCAAATTTACAGACAAATGTAGGGAAAATTAAAAAAAACTAACTGAGCGACTTCTAGCAAAGCTACACCCTTAGAACTTGGTGAATACAATCTTCTACCTATTATTTTAAAGCTCTGATTCACAAATTATGAAAAATTTAATTTTGGGAGAAGTTATTTGCTATAGGATTCCCATACAAACACTGTAATTTCTGACCGCCTTGCCTACCAGTCAAGATGGCGTCGAAAATCGTGATAAGGCCTTTTTTACGGCGAGAGAAACACAGGATTCCCTGCCATTACAGCGCCACGGCTACAAACAGTCAAGCAAGCTCTTACACTTCAAAAACTCCATTGAATTTACTAACAGTGACTTTCTTTGTCATTTTAAAGTGAACAGCGATAAACCTGCCTTGACTTTTCATCGATGGAAGTGTAAGACAGGCAAAAGATTGACGATTACCGCTAACTTTTAGCAGCGAAATTCATGTACAGTGGGGAAAAATCCGGCTCGTGGGCCGTATCGTCAAAATACGGGAGTCGATAAGGGACAATCCCAAACTTTTCACGAAATCTAAAAAAATGTTTTTAAAATTCGAAAATATACTTCAAATCGCAATGTTTTTGGGAAATCATTGTTGAAGAGTGTATCAAATCTGGAAAACTATGACAAATCGTAATAAAATTATTGAATCCACAAATATTGTTTTGTAAATCCCAAACAAGTTTACAAATCCAAGAATTGTCGCTAAATCCAGAAAAATATTTTGCAATCCGAAAAAATATTTTGTCACGTGTTACTTGCGCCAGCGGTCAGCCAGCGTCAGAGTTTGTTTCCGCCATTTTGCCGTATCCAAAATGGCGGAGAAGCGGGTGTGGGTTAATCTTGTTAATATATTTGGTAACGTTTTGCTAATGACACTGGAGTATGTTCATTATGAATGATTCGTGTTAACTATAGAAGTACTTTAGGCGTGTTTACCGGTGTGATGAATCCTTAGGGGCTTGAAGGCTATGAAGATTTTATAAGTTATGCAAGAGCCACTCGAAGACATTTCTTTCAACTTTGCTTTATTGTTTATTCACTGCTCTAATTTTTTTATGGTTATGATATAAAACGCTCGCTGTATCAATAAACGAGATACCCGTCCCTGGTGCCTTGTTTGTGTTCACTGAGATTAGTTACAAAATATTCAGTATTTTATACTCGTTTTAGGGTGATTATTAGGTATAAAGAGTTTGTAATCCAAAAAACCGATGAAGGCCGAAGTTGTTTGGTCGAAATGTCTTTGAAGTTTTGTTAACGTTGTTTTTAACGTTATCAAAAGTCAGTGTCAAGCACAAATTTTAACTCCGAGTTTGTAATCGTTTATAGCATGTAGTATAATGTCAGTCAGTCTGCCATAAATGTGGCAGAGAGTTTGCTGAGAGCAATGAAGTGTTCTGTCGTCAGTGTGGAACAACAAAGACACATCAACGGGAAAGTCTGTGCAGTTCCGCAGACGAGAGGCTGGTAATATAGAACATTACTTTGAACTGAGGGAATTGAGGTACGATACCATTGTCCACTCTCTGAGGCGAGTATCATGAGATCATACGAACGTAAGGACTTTGAAAACTGAAATGGATCCTGGGTCCTGCATCGTTGACGTTCCTTTTAAAGCAGGCTTGGTCATTTGGCCTCTGCGTTCTTACGCTTTGGAAGCCAAGTATTGCGATAATGGCTTCGTAGATGAAGAGGATGAAGCACGTTCATCTTCAGGCGTGCTTATTCGGCTAAACTACAGAATATAGGGCCACTTATTTACATCTCATTGAATCACAAACGTGCCTATTGTGTTATGCTTCGTTCTTCAAAAGATTTTGACACCTATAAAACAGATGGTCGGAAGTGCCCCTGCATTCTGTACTTGCTCCACTTATTCTTGCACTCGGATGTGAAATCTATGCAACTTCGGAACCACATTTGAAGTACAGTTTGTCTCCAGGGTTCACTTAAGATCCTTACGAGTCGAACACGAAACAACAAAACTCCGCCATTTTGGATGCGGCAAATTAAACCGCTGACTGCCAGACGGCTGGCGCAAGTAACCCGTGACAAAACATTTCAGGATTTAGCGGCAATTCCTGGATTTGCAAACTTGTTTGGGATTTGCAAAATAACGCTTGTGGATTTAATGATTTTATTAATATTTGTAATAGTTTTCCAGATTTGATAAACTCTTCAACGATGATTTCCAAAAAAAAAAACATTACGATTCGAAATATGTTTTCGGATTTTAAAAACAGTTTTTCTAATTTCGTAAATATTTTGGGATTGTCCCTTATCGGATTCCGTGTGGAAGGGTCACGAGGGCGCTCAGATGCTTGAGAAAAATATAAAGCATTTTATGCCGCTGCGGAAAATACTCCAGACTGGTGTGAACAGAAGTGGCCCAAATCCGCTGACATCTCTCCACTAGAATCCTCGCTCCTCGTTCCTGAGTTCCGTTTCGGTT
>JAHPZR010054685.1:0-10000 GCA_019787425.1 Platygyra sinensis | reverse complement strand
TTTAGATTTCGTGAAAAGTTTGGGATTGTCCCTTATCGACTCCCGTATTTTGACGATACGGCCCACGAGCCGGATTTTTCCCCACTGTACATGAATTTCGCTGCTAAAAGTTAGCGGTAATCGTCAATCTTTTGCCTGTCTTACACTTCCATCGATGAAAAGTCAAGGCAGGTTTATCGCTGTTCACTTTAAAATGACAAAGAAAGTCACTGTTAGTAAATTCAATGGAGTTTTTGAAGTGTAAGAGCTTGCTTGACTGTTTGTAGCCGTGGCGCTGTAATGGCAGGGAATCCTGTGTTTCTCTCGCCGTAAAAAAGGCCTTATCACGATTTTCGACGCCATCTTGACTGGTAGGCAAGGCGGTCAGAAATTACAGTGTTTGTATGGGAATCCTATAGCAAATAACTTCTCCCAAAATTAAATTTTTCATAATTTGTGAATCAGAGCTTTAAAATAATAGGTAGAAGATTGTATTCACCAAGTTCTAAGGGTGTAGCTTTGCTAGAAGTCGCTCAGTTAGTTTTTTTTAATTTTCCCTACATTTGTCTGTAAATTTGGCTGGGTAAACAACGTCTAGACGCTGTTCGCGGGGTAAAATTTACCGACAAATGTATGGAAAATTGAAAAAAAAATAACTCAGCGACTTATAGGAAAGCTATATCCTTCAGACTGAAGGAAATGAATACGGCCTTCTATCTAGTATTTTAAAGTTTTGATTCACAAATTGTGAAAAATTCAATTTTGGGAGAAGTTATTTGCTATAGGATTCCCATACAAACACTGTAATTTCTGACCGCTTTGCCTATACCCGTCAAGATGGTGTCGAAAACCGCGACAAGGCCTATTTGAGCCCGTGTTTTCACGAGAGATGTTAACTTGGTTTAATTTGTTTTTACTTTACTGAAGTGAAAATTTTGTCGTGTAAACACAGTAACTAACCTCGGTAAACGGCGGCAAAATCAAAAGTAAGCCAACCTAGGTTTGTCGACAGTTGAACGCCTCATCAGGCATGGTTTAGCTCAGTAACCGACGGTAACCGAGGAAAAGCAGAGGTTGTCGCGACATCATGGCAGCAAGTGTTCACGCGTTCAGCGTGTAAAAAAGAGAAAACTAGACAAAGATTACTCCTGATATAAGCAGGCTTCAAGTCAAAGGGGAAAAAAGGCTAAATTAACTCATGTTTACGCAAAAAAAAAAAAAATCCTGGACTGCACTTTCCCTTTCATCGTCAAGTACTGTAAGTGTTTACTTTCTGTTAGAAATTCACTAGCTCGGTAGCGGTGTACAGGCAGGTGAACTAAAGCCCCGTCCACACTAATCCGTTTTCAAACGAAAGCGGAGCTGTTTTGCTCCGGATACGGCTATCGTCCACACTACAACGCCGAAAACGATCACCGAAAAACGGAGCCATTCGAAAACGCTTTCCAGAGTGGAGCAATTTGAAAACGATGCTTTTTGAAAACGCTGTTTTGTAGTGTCGACGGAGAAAACGATGCTATCTGAAAACGGTGACGTCATCACGATCGGGCGCCAGACTACTCAAATATGAATATCCAAAATGGCGCCAATTTCGCGGGCCCATATACTGAAATCTGCATGCGTCGAATTAATTTGAGCATGCGCACTGAGGGTATAAAAGCGTTTTCAAACTGATACGGCATTGTAGTGTGGACGTGCGAAAACGATAAGTGTGGACGCAAATCTTTTTGAAAACGGAGCAAAACAGCTCCGTTTTCCTTTGAAAACGGATTAGTGTGGACGGGGCCTAAAAGAATACCTGACACAATGAGAAAGAGAGAAAAAAATCATAATTGAAGTCTATGGGGCAGAAAAGAAATTGTTAGAGCGGCCCTGAATAAGAAGTAGTACCTTTAAACGTTTACGTAGCTCATGCTCTGCTACAGATGCTGTTTCAGTTGTTTTGCGGGAAGAGGCTCTTCGAGATATCAAAAGTTTCTTGCCACTATTCATTTACAGAGCTTTAAGGAGGATTTTGGTCGACATCATCGCCTGCAAATTGACAACGACCTGCGTTCGGCATTCAGTGGAGTCAGAAAATTTATTATTTTCCGGAAAGTTTCTGTCCAACTTTACAGCACATGCTTTCCGAGAAAACCTTGAGCAAACTGCCCGTTGTATGCAGTCTACTCTAGTTAATTAGTTCCGTGTAAACAGCGTCTCTAATAACTGCGGTTTAGTTACGAAACTTCGGTAAACAGTAACCGTAGTAAACCTCTCTCGTCACGTGAAAAGTTTACCTCTGATCATTGCTGTAAAAAGGAGAATTTCTGTGGAATACACTTTACGAATTTCCTCGCTATCTGCTATTCAACTTACGGTGGAAAAGTCTGACTTTAAGTGATTTTTGTGGCAACGACTGACCGAAATTGTTTTATAGTAAAACTTCAAACTACGCACGAAATTTCATACCGGAAAAACAATATTGGAGAACTTAACAGGTGGCATAAATGCAACTAACATAAAGTAGATAACAAATATTTGTTCTTTGATACATCTTTCCTTGTCCAGTATCTGGGTTTAATACTCGTTCGTTGCTGATTTTGATTTTTACTAATCGTTAGGCAGGTACAAAAGTCGGACCGGATCAACTCGAACCGCCAGTCCGAGTCGGATCAACTCGGATCGACTCGGATGGTCTCGGCTCATGAAAAAACATAAAATTTAATGAACTATTGAAACTTTTACTCATTTGAAGGTTAAAATTCCGGTCAAAAATGGGCCAAATTAAGAAAGACTCGCAACGTTTCTCCGTGTCGTGCTGTGTAGTCAATCACACCATTTTGTATTCTAAGTACAGTTCCTCTCACAGGCTCCCCAAGCTCAAAATACGTGGTGTATGCGACAGCTCGTGTATATAGAGAATTGTATTGGAAAATCAATCACCTATCGTAAAAAAAATTGTGTAAATAACTTCTCATTTAAAATAAAGTGAAATAAAGTTTTCCTTCCTCAAATGTGTCGCAAACTTGTCTCTTGTGCCGATTTTAAAGCCACTCTGACGCCGTTTAGTGAAGTTATTTGAAATCGTAACCAGTCTTCTAAAAGCCGAATGGAGGTGTAACGGTTTCAAATGACTTCACTAAACGGAACACTACGAGCAGTCTTTTTCTTTTCCTAGCCCGGCAGAAGTTACTGCTTTCTTTTCCTAGCGCGCCTGAAGTTACTGAAGTTACATTCCCTCCTTGCTTCTTTCCTTAGTAATCAATGATATATTTTGAGTTCTGCGCGTGGAGGATTTCAGGAACAAAAAACCGACTACTCGTAGTCTACTAAACGGCATCAGAAATGGCTTTAAAATCGGCACAAGAGACAAGTTTGCGACACATTTGAAGTAGGAAAACATTATTCACACAATTTTTTTGGGAGGGGTGATTTTCCCCCTACAATTAACAATTATCCTGCGAAATCGCGCGGAATATCGTCTGATACTTAGGCGACGAGGCCGTAGGCCGAGTCGGCTAAAATCAGACGATATTCCGCGAGATTGAGCAGGATAATGGTTTTATTATTCACACAGCATGAAATCCAAAATTTACGGATCTTTAACTTTTGTGTAAATAACCGTAAATATAAGGCCTCTTCTTTACGGACAAGTACCGCGTTCCGTAGAGATGCGTGAATTCAAAGAACGCGTTAAGACTGCGTAAAGGTTATTAAATGTTCGTAAAGAATAAGGATTTAGATGGATATATTTCAGCACTTTCTATTTACAGATATAGGCAAAGAAGTGAACTAGGTATGTCTTATTCGTCTTCAAAAGGAACACCTTATTATTTTGACCTGTTTCGTTTACATTTTTTACGCATCTTTAACATTCTTTACTCATCTTTACTCAATAACGTTTACGGACTTTTAAGTTTCTTTACGCCGGTCGATCTAAGTGCGCCTTTATGGAACGCGTCAAGGTATCAGAAATGCATCTTTACGTTGCTTTTTTTCAGAAGGCGTCTTAGGTATCAGTGTTTTTACGCGTCCTGTAACAAAACTGTTGAAAGGGTGGAGAAATATCGCTTGAAGGCTGAGTTGTTGGCAGTATCCTGACCCTCCGTTGTACGTATCAGCGGTTTTCCACATTAGGTGCCAGGTTCTCTCGGTTTCCCGCCATTTCTGTTCTTTTAAAGTTGAGAAAGTCAGCACTGGCTTCGATCGATCTTTTGATCATTTTTCGCTGTTTGAACTCTGCTTTGGCTGGGAAAAATCCGTTAACCATCGTGTTGTTTCAATTTTAAGGCAAAGATTTTGGCCGTATACAGCTGCTGGAGACATCGATGTGGCGGTGCGACGAGAAAACAACAACAGGTAAGCGAATATGATTGCAGCAATTTGTTGTGTTGTACGACCACGTTTAACCCGTTTCAAGGATAAAGTAAGCTTTGTTGCTCAAATTGTGTGGACAGTCTCTTTATTAAGCAGAAGTTTTACATTACATGCTAGCATATTAAAATATGTTGAAATTCAAGTTTTAGTTTCATGCATACAGTACATTTCACCATTTACATGTATTGCTACATATTGTAGAGACATACCTGTATGTAATTAGCTCAAGTCTTACCTACATGAAGCTGAAAATGAAACGATAACTACATAAATGTGTGTAAACCATTTTGAGTTTTAGCATGATTTGTCACCTTGCTTGTAGCTTTTAGTACTTTGCTCTTAGCACATTGCTTTGCAAAGGGATGATGCTCAATATTAATCTCAGTTTATTAAACAACAAGGTTCAGGTAACAGCTCTTACAAGGTCTCTCATGAATGGCTCAATACCCTTTGACAAATCTTACAGAAAAATACCTGTGGATGCATGAGGCAATAGCCAAGTGGATCCACAGACCTTTTTGACAATTTTATGACAAAATTCATTGTCAATAACAGGACAGATGCATGAAAAACTGACATCAATTTGTTTTTATGATAACAATTGTCAAACTGTCCTCTCTTGCTTGTTAACATATCGCATAAATAATAAATTCATGTGTCTGTCACCATTTTCACAATAACAATTAGCCAGTGAGTGTGCAAGGATTTGTAATGGTAATAGGACTGAGTGGAGTCCAATTCAGTCTGTAATCATACGAGTGATAACAAAATCGGACGACCGCGCAGCGGGAGTCCGATTTGTTTATCACGAGTATGATTACAGACTGAATTGGACGACACGAAGTTCTATTATCAATTAATCATAAAAATTACAATTTCCGAGAAAAAGAAAAATAGCCAAGTTATGAAAAAGGGGAAAATCTGTATTAAAATACTGACAAAGGAGGCGTAAAAGACAAAAAGCTAGCGCGCGCGCGCACGCAGCACGTCATTACAACTTTAAATGTGATTGGTTGATTTAAACTACATCTTTGAATGTGATTGGCTTATTGAACTGTCCGATAACAAACTGTCCAATAACAAACTATCCAATAACAAACTGTCCGATAACAACTTGGAAAGCGAATTAGGGGAAAATAGGACTTTTTTAGACCAATCACAAGCTAGGAAATTGTAATTTTTATGATTACTGCAGTTATCGTTAAACATTACATTGAATGCATGGATTAATATTTTTGTATTTTCCTTCTGATTTCTATACTAGCTGCTACAATGGCAAACAATATTTAAGTGCGGACAAGTGAAAACTAAAATATATTGTCCCAGTGGCAAGTGGATTTCAATTTTTTTTCCTGCCCTGATGACATTAACATATTTAAATAACTACATAAGGATGTTTTGTTTTGCTGTGTGAACATCCTGACATACCTTGTTATGCCATAATAGCAATATAAGAGAATGAACATAAAACGGCAGAAAAAAGATCTTTCCCTTACTGTACGTCTTTATGTCAATGTTCATATCATGGACATAAGCAGAAGTAATTTTTTATCAGTATGTCATTACAGTGTATGTCACTAGTGTGAAACAGGCCAGGCCCATATATGAGAAATGAATAAATTCTGCAGAAGTTTTCAAGAGTCTATGTCATTTGGAGTGGGAGGAATACCTCAAAACATTTACTGCCTATACTCCATAGTTTCCACCGAAATTCTCAGAAATAAGAAAGTCAAAACCCCATTTGTTTTGTAACCAAACTTTCCGGGATTTTTGGATACAAAGATTTTTGATTAATGCCTGGTTTCAATGTCTCAAGTTGTTATAAGGCAAGTAGTTTCTGAGCAAAGTTAACTGTTATCCACTGGTAATTTCAATACATACATTGTTGTACATCGTGCAGACGGGTATTTAAATCAGCAAAGTTCAGCTTGCTTTGTTTGTCTGCCTACGAAACATTGGAATGCATGTGGGATGTTTGTAACTGAGCAGTTACTTTGCAAACGCAACAAAAAAAGACAGTGATGCTTACAATAAAAGTCATTGTTCTTTGCTTTCAGGACATTATTCGGTGTTTTTTGATATGATCTTGATCTATCCTACCACATAATATCATACATGTATATTAAGAGTAGAAGACAGTGAACATTGAATTTTCACTTCCACAAATTAAGGTATTATTTCCTTACATCCTCTTAGTATCAGCGTCTTAGAATTTGGCATGTATACATGTAGTTATTGTAACAGAGCAGCAACATGTTGATTGATGGTGATGAAGTTTATTTCCAGTGTAAATTTGGTTTCAGTGGTTTGATTTAAAACAGGGCACAGCAACAGGAATGTTTCTGAGTTAAAACATAACTACAGTGTAAAATTCACTTAATGATATGACACTTTTCTTGGTAAACTTAAATTGAGGTTTATGAGTTTATGAACAAACTTAGATGTAACTGAATTTATTTATGTAAATTCTATTTCAATCCATAGGGTGAAGCTACACTGATCCAAGGCATTAATGCTTGATGAGGACAATCGGAACTGCGAAAGTGGAACCCTGGTTTATAATATATGTATTTGTGACATTGTAAGAGGCCATGAAGTTTTAAATTTTTGAAAATAAATTTTAACAAGAGCTAGTGAGAAGTTACTGGGCAGCAAAATTTGACTTGTTACAATCAGGTCGACGGTCAAGTTAAAAAGTAAAAGTCCAGTACCGTACATTTACTACATCGGTCAGTCAAAATACTCGCCATACTAATAGAGATAAGCTTCTTTGATGGCATTGTTAATAGCTATAGTCTACTAAAATTTTTCAGTTTTTTCACCAGCTGAAAATAATGACTTCTCAGAGGTCAAAAAATCAATTTTTATATGCATAAAACATAATTATATGATCACTTATAACTTTTTCACACTTCCATTTCTCCGCTGTTTTGTACTTGTATCATTATTTGAAAACTAAGGATAGAACAGATAAAGCCATTTTATGATTGATAGTTCCTGTTACTCGAAGGAACGCTAGTGAATGTGATGTACACCGTGAGAATGCGTGATGAGAATTAAATGATTTACGTAACCAACGATTTTGTGTTAATTGTAGTCTTCACCTGGGAAAAGATTTCTAGTTGTGTTTGGATTTATCGACAGCAGAATTTTGCTGTAGGGAATAAAGGTAACTTCCAAGCGCAAGAGGTCCCTTCTTTTGAACAGACGTAAAGTACTGCTTTTCCTTCACAATGCTTTATTATTTGTGTATAGACTATTACAGACTTCCCTTACGACTGCCAATGATGTGCGTGAAGTATCGTAAAGACTTGCTTTACGGTCCCGTAGCGTACAATATCCGAAAAATGATGCGCGTAAAATACCTTCAAAATCGACTATCTTTACGACCTTTTACAATATACGTAAAAGTAAATATCGTAAAGAACTTCTTTACGATTCCTGACGCACGCGTAAAATATTGTAAAGACTTGCTTTACGATATTTTACAAAGCAAGTATAACGTCGTAAAGATTTCCTTTTCGATGTTTTACGACGTGCGTAAAGATAACGATTTTAGTCTCTACACATTCTTTAAGCACTATGGTTTCTGTGCGTAAAGAAGTTCTTTACGCACTTGTAAAGAAGCACGTATAGCTCCGTAAAGTGATTCTTTACGCAATCTTTAGGGAATCTTTTCGGATGCGTAAATTTAAAATTTCATGCTGTGAACAAATTGATAACAAAATTGATTTCCAAGCTCGTAACATTTTTAAACCTTTCTGTCGACATTTTTTCACTTCACTTTTTCTTCCCACGTACGAAGCTACGTATATCGCCGGATATCTGTTACCTACGGATGACAGATATCGAGAGCATCATGGCCATATTTGGATAGTGTTACAATTTGTTGAATTATAATTCTCTATATACACAAGCTGTCGCATACACCACGTATTTTGAGCTTGGGGAGCCTGTGAGAGGAACTGGTACTTAGAATACAAAAATGGCGGGTGACTACACAGCACGACACGGAAAAACGTGGCGAGTCTTTTTTAATTTGGCCCATTTTTGACCGGAATTTTAACCTTCAAATGAGTAAACGTTTCAATAGTTCATTTAATTATATGTTTTTTTTTATGATCCGAGTCGATCCGAGTTGATCCGACTCGGACTGGCGGTCCGAGTTGATCCGGTCCGACGTTTGTACCTGCCTCTAATCGTTAGAAGACGGGGCGTTCTACCCAATTCAATAATGACAAAGTTGCGTAAACAAACCCATTTGTAACCGGCTGCAAAACCAATTAACTGCTGGAAAAAAAATAAACATGTTATTTGTCAGCATAGGGTCGGTCCGTATGGTGATAAACTGTGACCTCGGGCTTGAAAATGCTGCCTGAGGCCGCGGCCTCGGGCAGCATTTTCAAGCCCGTCCAACATAGGGTAGACATGTGTAAGTAAGCCTTGCGATATGTAAGTATATATATGTTAAACTGGCTTACAGCCGGCCAATAACATATATATACTTACATATCTTCTTAGGTATCTCCTTGCCGTAAACTGGCTTACAAGTGGGTTTGTTTACGCAATTTTTCCATTGAATCGGCTTCCGCGCCGTCTACCAACTATTCGCAAAAAATCTAACGAGCGAACGAGCGAGTAATATAAATCAGATACTATGCGAAGAAAGATGTATTAAAGAACAGATTTATATCGAACTTCTTTATGTTGGTGCATTTAGTTTCCCAGTTAAGGTCTCCAAAACTGTTTCCCGTTGTGAAATTTCGTGCCAAGTTTGAAGTTGTACAACAAAAACAGTTTTTGTCGATTATTGCGAATCACTCGATTGAATTAGACTTTTCCTCCGTAAATTGAGCAGCAGATAGCGAGGAAATTCGTTAAGTGCACTCCACAGCAATTCTCTCAAATACAGCAACGATTACAGAGGGAAACTCTACCGAAATTGACTCAGTTTGTAATTAAAATTGTACACAGCAACAAACAGCCAAACAAACTCTCACAACTTCAAAACATAGGCACGCAAGGCGTGCAAGAGTTATTTTTTTGTGAACTGAAAGGTTTCAGAGATAGCAGAATTAAATCGATGGCATGTAAAATGTTTTACTAAACAAACTAAAGTAACCTGACACGTCTCCAAATTACTATAGATATCATCTTATTTTCTAACAGGCAATTTGATTCGTTCTTTGATACAACCCACACTGTGATTGGTGTGACATGGGCACATGCATAACTCCCCATCATCCATAGCCCTTTCAACCCAAAAGGAATTTTTGCTCAAAAATACTCAAGCCGTTAAGAGAACTTTTCTCATTTTATACGAGTCGTAATTTTACCCTTTTTACAAAACAACACTACTTCACCGAAAACAGAAAGAAAGAGAAAAAAAACTTTCTGATACGTTGAAAGTCTGATTTTGCACTTAAATGACGCCACGCAGTCTTCAAAAAATATCGAACTGAAATGAATGTCATCAAATCAAGCTATAAACTGCTACTGCAGAGACGTAAAAACAGTTTAGGAATGATGCTCTCGATATCTGTCATCCGTAGGTAACAGATATCCGGCGATAATACGTAGCTTCGTACGTGGGAAGAAAAAGTGAAGTTGAAAAAATGTCGACAGAAAGGTTTAAAAATGTTACGAGCTTGGAAATCAATTT
>JAHPZR010054683.1:5000-12258 GCA_019787425.1 Platygyra sinensis | reverse complement strand
GAGAAATGAGATGGCAGTACAATCGTCAAAAGGTTTTCTTTTTCTTTTGCCTTAGTGTCACAGACAACTTAGAACTTAAATACACTGAAAAATGAAATAGTACTGAGAGCAATTGAGAAAATCCTTGTTAAATTCAGAAAACGTAACGAGATAAACAACAGTCGTCGGACCAGGGGCCCGTTTCTCGAAAGTCCCGGTAACTTAACGGGCCCGAAATCATACCAGGCTTTGAAATCTAAGTCTCAAGAAAAGTAGGGTGTGTTCTGACCTCCAATGAAGCCCGTTTTGTTCCTTTAGCTAACAACTTTACTGTATGATATTCAAAACTTTTGAAACTCCCATTTGGAATGGAAAACAAAACAACTTAACGGGCCCGGTAATAGGCTAGTTTCGAATTGTGCAGAAACAAAAGAACAGAGCCGAGGTTCAGGGGAATAATTAGCATTTTGTATTGTTCAAAACAAAAGAAAATGCAAATTATTCCCCTGAACCTCGACTCTGTTCTTTTGTTGCTGCACAATTCGAAACTAGCCTATTATCGGGAGCTTCGAGAAATCGGCCCCAGGACCCTCAAAAATGACGTTTCGGTACCACTCGGGGGTAGTCATGCTAACGTACATCTTTGAAAGCTATAATTACTATAGTCTTAAATTATGTATTATGTATAGCAGTGCTAAATGAGCAGCTTGATACGATTTAATAAGATTGATCACTTATTTCTGCAGAATCATCGGGATACAAATAATGACTACTTAAAAGAAGTGTTTCCTTGCATGCTTGATAACCATACGAAGCGGATAGGTTACATGTGACACTGGATGATGAATATTTCTGCCAGATGAGCTTTTTTAACCACTTAGTTAACACGTACATGAGCTTTAAGCATTTTGTTTCAATAGCAACGCTAAAAATTATTAAAATTCAAGAAAAAACTCTTAAGTGTTTAAAAACGCGTTGACATCGCAGAATTCACGAAACTGAAGCAGAAGATAATAAATGATTCACAACCAATGATTTGGTGAGATGCAATTGTTAGCTAGACAGCAGGCCAGTGTCAATTAATGGCCGTCCTCCATCTTGGTTCGACACCTCAAATGTTAAAAGATAATTATTCTAAAGGAAAATGTTGCAAAAGTGTTTAAAAATTGAAAGCATTTTCCCTTTTGATTCAAAGTGCTTGTCATGTCATTTTAAAAATCACAAATTATGTTCAAGAAGCACACATATTTTTAAGGGAAAAGACATTATAATTCACCAGTTGGAGTGTAATATCGGGCCTTAAGTAAATCTTAAGGGCACGTACAAGTAGTTAGCTTGCACGATTTTGCACAAGAACAGGAGAGAAACTTGCGAAAAACAGCAGTGGCTGGTTCTCCTCTCATCCCTTTGATCATAAGTTGCCGTCCTCTTAAACTGCTCATTTTTGACCAACTGGTGGAGGGACTGAAGGGCAGATCTGTAGGCTCCTTAGGCATTATCTAAGCTACAAGTACAGTAGAATATTTAGAAAGAAAACGTCTAGATTTCAAAAAAATCGACCGTGCGTAAAAACAGCAATGATGTCATTGCACATCTCCCAGAATGCTATTGTCTTTCGCGACATATACTTGCAGTGCACAGTTGTTCGATGCGCGGAATAATAATTCAATAGATTAAGCTCTGCTGTCGACAATGAATCGGCTGTCAATCAAACGGCCTCATGTGTGAAGTAAACCGGTGCGGTGCGCGAAACACTTGCTTTTATTTTATCGTTGTCCTCTTTTAGTCTACCGGGGAAAGCAGTTAATTAGACACAGTCTTTCACTCGATCGGTTTACATAGTCTATACGTTGATTGAGGACTCAAAAGACAACAAAGTCATTTCTATTCATACGACGCTAGGGAAAAAAAAAATCAGTCAACCATTCTGCCAAACGGTCTTCGACAGGCAAATTTGCAGAGGTCGAGGAGTGCTTTCAGAAAACCGCATTTCGATGCTTCTAGTAGGGGTCGTAAACCAGCGAAAATTGGCAGGACCTTTCCTGACATCCGGCACTAACTTTTCATATGCTACTCGTCAACTTAAAGATGATTTCCAGTCCGTACTGCACAGTCTCAGAACCCTATAAATGTTTCTAAACATTATAAACGGCTCATTCGATGGAATGCGAATCGATGTTATTCGTTAAGAACCACATACCTTATGTTATAGGCCTTTCAAATTCTGTTTCCATCAGCTTCATTGATTTCTACAACTAAAAGTTGTTTCATGAAGTGATATGAGAAACAACGAACCAGCTTCGACCGCTTCGCGTCCATAAGGGCGGTTGTTTTTAAACTTTGAATTTACTTCATGTAAGTAGTTGCGAAATGTTTACATTTGGTGATGTCTTACATGAAACAAAACAGAAAGCGTAAATAAACTCTCGAGAGTGCGCAATACGGACTGGAAATCATATTTAACCGATCAGTTCGTTGGAATATTTCGCCTGAAGAACAGCTTCTATGCCAGAAAGCACCCAAAATAGACTATTTTCAAAGCAAATTTGATAATACTTGTAGAGACCTTAAGGACGTTCGCGCCCAAAAACTTCCCACGCACAGGTTTTTTTTAAATTTTGTCTGCAGGTAGAAAATGATTAGATTAGATTAAAAACGTAAAAAAAATCGGGGGTCACCGAACTCGTTTTGACGATAAGGCGTATCACAGACCATAGCATTTCTAGGATTTCCAGTCATTCGAGGCGCTTTTGGCTGGTTTCATTACTATCGGCATATAGTTTAGTTGAAGAATCATATCTAAGTTAAGTTATGTGTGTTTAACACAGCATATATAGGCCTATTTGACAGATCTTTGCTACATATGTCCTTAAATCAGCTAGAATTAAAATATACAACTTTTAAGTTACGCACACCTGTGTCCATGTACCAATCCGACCCTATTTGAATAGTATATGAGAAACAATTGAAACTTCCTACGTACAGATCTTTTTTGTTTTTTAATATAGTGGAAAGAATCAGTGATCTGCCGGAAAAAAATGGGGGTCACCGAACATCCAACAAAAATATTCGCACACAAAGTTAACGCAAAGGTCATCAGCTCTATATTTTGTTAGTTTTCGACTCCGTGCGCGCGCTTGAAAATGACGTGGCACGCGCGTGATCAATGAATAGCGTGCGCACTAGAGATATGCAGTAGCAATGGGCGCGAACGTCCTTAAAAAACAAATTTTTAATCTAAATCATTTATTGATCCTTTGTCGTGCAATTTCCATATGCTACTACCTAGCCAGAGAAGTTAATATATGTCCGTGAAACAGAGGAACGTACGAGCTGGTGGCCACTTTTGTCCCTATTCTTTGTTATTATTCGCACTCTAATTGATTTTGAAGCCCTAGCAAGAGTGTTTATATCAATCTTCTGCACAGGAGAACCAAGCACACAATGCAATACCTATTTTTATTAACTTGTACGCGAACGTCCAACGCAACGTGACATGTGGCATATACTACTACCTAACAATAGAATATATCACGGTTTTTGACACCATCTTGACGGTAAGGCAAAGCGGCACGGTGAGAAATTACAGTGTTTGTATGGGAATCCGATGACAAATACCTTTTTCCAAAACTGAATTTTTCACAATTTGTGAATCAAAACGTTAAAATAATAGGTAGAAGATTGTATTCACTAAGAAGATGTCCTGTTAATTTGTCTCATTTTCCATACATTTGTCTGTAAATTTGGCTGGGTAGACAACATGGTCTAGACGCGGTTCCCGGGAAAAATTTACAGACAAATGTATAGTAAATTTAAAAAATATAGCTCAGCGACTTATAGCAAAGCTTCATCCTTCAAACTTGGTGAATACAATCTTCTACCTGGTATTTTAACGTTTTGATTCACAAATTGTAAAAAATTCAATTTTGGAAAAAGGTATTTGCCATCGGATTCCCATACAAACACTGTAATTTCTCACCGCTTTGCTTAACCTTTAAGCTGACGTCGAAAACCTTGATAAGGCCTATTGGACCACGCGAAATGTGACTCTTGCCTTGCGGCATATGGAGGCATCGTTGTGTTAAAACGGTTTGAAGGTTTGAATTTATAAAGGTTTGTATGGGAACGCGACAGTTTTGCTGGAAAAGTCAATTCTGCTTATCTTTTGTGAATAAAATCTACTTACCCTGTTGCTGTGTTGAATTTTTTTGTTTTTTTGCCACCTCCTCGGTCCGATCTAACCCGATTTCTAAACAGCTACCCGTTGTATTAAACTCAACACCTCCGTATGCTGCAAGGCGAGGTTCACGTTTCGCGTGGTCCAATTCTATTGTTAGTTAGTATAAATCTACTAGCGTTCTATCACGAATGACGTCCTCTGATTGGCTACGCTACTCACGTTCTATTTAAACAATAGAGTGTTTCTGTCGAGGACCTATCGGCTGATAGTTGCTCCGCGGAAATTTGATGTTCTTAAAACAAATATTTGCCCGAGAAGCGAAGCTTCGAGGGCAAATATGCTAGTTTTAAGAACATCAAATTTCCAAGGGGCAACTATCAGACCGATAGTTCCGAGACATAAACACTCTATTGTCTTTATTGTTCACCACTAAATTTTCTTCCGCACGCTAGTTCAAAAAATCAATTAGACTTCAATTGAATTATTTTCAAGATTTCGAGACGAAAGCCGTGAAAGCCAAATATAAAATTTGAAAAAGAAAACAGACAAAAGTCTTAATACAATTTTAGTTATTTATTTTCTACGAAACCCGCTTGTTTACAGCAAAATTTTCACGGACGACTACTATCCATCCGGGTATTTTGGGCGAACGGGCACTATGGGCTGATAGTGGCCCTCCGCGGATGAACACTATCGCGTCACGTGGTCAATTTAAGCCAATAAGAATTGGAGAAAATTTAGTGGTGAACTATAATTAACAATTATTCTTTGAAATCGAGGTAAATATTCTGCCACTATTCACCGAGATTGAGAAGAATAATTGTTTTAGTATATACACAAGAAGTGATCTCAACAACATTTTCAGAAGGAAACCATTAAAAATGGATTTAATTTGACCTCTCAATTCATGCGTGGAAAACGTGCAAGCTGTACAAAGCATGCGCGAATTCGCGAAACTATTTACAGAATCTTTGAACATGGAAAATCTATAGTTAATCTTCGAAAAAAACTCGTGACAGTCTAGAATAACGGTCCTTAAACACCGTTCAAATCAGTGTGAATCAAAAGTATGTTTTATTCAAAAGTATGCTTTATTTTTGTTTGGCTTACGCATTATTCACTCGCTAGGAGATGAATAATGCTCATTAGCCAGAGATAGCGAACCAATCAGATTGCTTAAAACACCAAGATCACTGAGTGTGTATATACTAATCTGTGATAGATAGTGAGTAGCGTAGCAGTGTGCCCTTGTTAACAAGATAACGGCACTTCTTGGCGTTTTCGAGGTGTCCGCTCTAAAGAGGATTTAGATAAAATTTTGAACGACTAGTAGATTTATACTAGTCAATTGGATTATTCGCTCTCGATTTCTATGCGTGATAGTTGACTCGGGCTGCGCCCTCGTCAACTATCACGCGATAGAAATCTTGAGCTCATAATCTAATTGTTTAGTAGTGGTATATGCCCCCAGCAATAACACACCGCCATATGTTGCACTGAGAGAGTCACGTCTCACATGGTCTAATTCCATTGTTAAGTGTCACGTTTCGCTGAACATTCGCGTACAAGTTAAATAAAAATAGATATAACTCCTTGCATTGTGGACTTGGGTCGCCTTTGTCTCCTGTATTATGGTTTAGTACGTTGTGAATTATATTTAAAGGTGGAAGGTGTCACTATTGAAAAATACGATTTAGACTTAATCATCCCGGAACTAAATAAAGGCATTGAGTGAGACGTACATGTAGCGGACTAGCTGGTTCCCGATTACTCTTCATTCCTTTCCCCAATTTTTAAACCTTTCTGAACGCTGCAGGGAGAAAGGTGTCATAGGCCAGCGCCATGACGGCGCTTCCCTCCGCTCGAAGCTCCCTCAAACGGCATCAGCGGATTCTGAATTCACTGAGGCTGGAGTTTGGCGATGTTAGACAGGTGCAGCAGGAGCCATCAATCAACTTTGGCTTTGCCCTAACACTTCTCAGAGTCAAAGATTAGTGGAGTACACGTTTCTGGTAAAGTATCAATTTGTGTATAATCGCGACTTTTCGGTGCTGATTTCAATGCCGTTTGAGGGAGCTTCGAGCGGAGGGAAGCGCCGTCATGGCGCTGGCCTATGACACCTTTCTCCCTGCAGCGTTCAGAAAGGTTTAAAAATTGGGGAAAGGAATGAAGAGTAATCGGGAACCAGCTAGTCCGCTACATGTACGTCTCACTCAATGCCTTTATTTAGTTCCGGGATGATTAAGTCTAAATCGTATTTTTCAATAGTGACACCTTCCACCTTTAAATATAATTCACAACGTACTAAACCATAATACAGGAGACAAAGGCGACCCAAGTCCACAATGCAAGGAGTTATATCTATTTTTATTTAACTTGTACGCGAATGTTCAGCGAAACGTGACACTTAACAATGGAATTAGACCATGTGAGACGTGACTCTCTCAGTGCAACATATGGCGGTGTGTTATTGCTGGGGGCATATACCACTACTAAACAATTAGATTATGAGCTCAAGATTTCTATCGCGTGATAGTTGACGAGGGCGCAGCCCGAGTCAACTATCACGCATAGAAATCGAGAGCGAATAATCCAATTGACTAGTATAAATCTACTAGTCGTTCAAAATTTTATCTAAATCCTCTTTAGAGCGGACACCTCGAAAACGCCAAGAAGTGCCGTTATCTTGTTAACAAGGGCACACTGCTACGCTACTCACTATCTATCACAGATTAGTATATACACACTCAGTGATCTTGGTGTTTTAAGCAATCTGATTGGTTCGCTATCTCTGGCTAATGAGCATTATTCATCTCCTAGCGAGTGAATAATGCGTAAGCCAAACAAAAATAAAGCATACTTTTGAATAAAACATACTTTTGATTCACACTGATTTGAACGGTGTTTAAGGACCGTTATTCTAGACTGTCACGAGTTTTTTTCGAAGATTAACTATAGATTTTCCATGTTCAAAGATTCTGTAAATAGTTTCGCGAATTCGCGCATGCTTTGTACAGCTTGCACGTTTTCCACGCATGAATTGAGAGGTCAAATTAAATCCATTTTTAATGGTTTCCTTCTGAAAATGTTGTTGAGATC
>JAHPZR010054683.1:0-2500 GCA_019787425.1 Platygyra sinensis | reverse complement strand
TTTTGGGTGCTTTCTGGCATAGAAGCTGTTCTTCAGGCGAAATATTCCAACGAACTGATCGGTTAAATATGATTTCCAGTCCGTATTGCGCACTCTCGAGAGTTTATTTACGCTTTCTGTTTTGTTTCATGTAAGACATCACCAAATGTAAACATTTCGCAACTACTTACATGAAGTAAATTCAAAGTTTAAAAACAACCGCCCTTATGGACGCGAAGCGGTCGAAGCTGGTTCGTTGTTTCTCATATCACTTCATGAAACAACTTTTAGTTGTAGAAATCAATGAAGCTGATGGAAACAGAATTTGAAAGGCCTATAACATAAGGTATGTGGTTCTTAACGAATAACATCGATTCGCATTCCATCGAATGAGCCGTTTATAATGTTTAGAAACATTTATAGGGTTCTGAGACTGTGCAGTACGGACTGGAAATCATCTTTAAGTTGACGAGTAGCATATGAAAAGTTAGTGCCGGATGTCAGGAAAGGTCCTGCCAATTTTCGCTGGTTTACGACCCCTACTAGAAGCATCGAAATGCGGTTTTCTGAAAGCACTCCTCGACCTCTGCAAATTTGCCTGTCGAAGACCGTTTGGCAGAATGGTTGACTGATTTTTTTTTTCCCTAGCGTCGTATGAATAGAAATGACTTTGTTGTCTTTTGAGTCCTCAATCAACGTATAGACTATGTAAACCGATCGAGTGAAAGACTGTGTCTAATTAACTGCTTTCCCCGGTAGACTAAAAGAGGACAACGATAAAATAAAAGCAAGTGTTTCGCGCACCGCACCGGTTTACTTCACACATGAGGCCGTTTGATTGACAGCCGATTCATTGTCGACAGCAGAGCTTAATCTATTGAATTATTATTCCGCGCATCGAACAACTGTGCACTGCAAGTATATGTCGCGAAAGACAATAGCATTCTGGGAGATGTGCAATGACATCATTGCTGTTTTTACGCACGGTCGATTTTTTTGAAATCTAGACGTTTTCTTTCTAAATATTCTACTGTACTTGTAGCTTAGATAATGCCTAAGGAGCCTACAGATCTGCCCTTCAGTCCCTCCACCAGTTGGTCAAAAATGAGCAGTTTAAGAGGACGGCAACTTATGATCAAAGGGATGAGAGGAGAACCAGCCACTGCTGTTTTTCGCAAGTTTCTCTCCTGTTCTTGTGCAAAATCGTGCAAGCTAACTACTTGTACGTGCCCTTAAGATTTACTTAAGGCCCGATATTACACTCCAACTGGTGAATTATAATGTCTTTTCCCTTAAAAATATGTGTGCTTCTTGAACATAATTTGTGATTTTTAAAATGACATGACAAGCACTTTGAATCAAAAGGGAAAATGCTTTCAATTTTTAAACACTTTTGCAACATTTTCCTTTAGAATAATTATCTTTTAACATTTGAGGTGTCGAACCAAGATGGAGGACGGCCATTAATTGACACTGGCCTGCTGTCTAGCTAACAATTGCATCTCACCAAATCATTGGTTGTGAATCATTTATTATCTTCTGCTTCAGTTTCGTGAATTCTGCGATGTCAACGCGTTTTTAAACACTTAAGAGTTTTTTCTTGAATTTTAATAATTTTTAGCGTTGCTATTGAAACAAAATGCTTAAAGCTCATGTACGTGTTAACTAAGTGGTTAAAAAAGCTCATCTGGCAGAAATATTCATCATCCAGTGTCACATGTAACCTATCCGCTTCGTATGGTTATCAAGCATGCAAGGAAACACTTCTTTTAAGTAGTCATTATTTGTATCCCGATGATTCTGCAGAAATAAGTGATCAATCTTATTAAATCGTATCAAGCTGCTCATTTAGCACTGCTATACATAATACATAATTTAAGACTATAGTAATTATAGCTTTCAAAGATGTACGTTAGCATGACTACCCCCGAGTGGTACCGAAACGTCATTTTTGAGGGTCCTGGGGCCGATTTCTCGAAGCTCCCGATAATAGGCTAGTTTCGAATTGTGCAGCAACAAAAGAACAGAGTCGAGGTTCAGGGGAATAATTTGCATTTTCTTTTGTTTTGAACAATACAAAATGCTAATTATTCCCCTGAACCTCGGCTCTGTTCTTTTGTTTCTGCACAATTCGAAACTAGCCTATTACCGGGCCCGTTAAGTTGTTTTGTTTTCCATTCCAAATGGGAGTTTCAAAAGTTTTGAATATCATACAGTAAAGTTGTTAGCTAAAGGAACAAAACGGGCTTCATTGGAGGTCAGAACACACCCTACTTTTCTTGAGACTTAGATTTCAAAGCCTGGTATGATTTCGGGCCCGTTAAGTTACCGGGACTTTCGAGAAACGGGCCCCTGGTCCGACGACTGTTGTTTATCTCGTTACGTTTTCTGAATTTAACAAGGATTTTCTCAATTGCTCTCAGTACTATTTCATTTTTCAGTGTATTTAAGTTCTAAGTTGTCTGTGACACTAAGGCAAAAGAAAAAGAAAACCTTTTGACGATTGTACTGCCATCTCATT